>VRMD01002967.1:0-11947 GCA_009872375.1 Sminthurides bifidus | reverse complement strand
GAAATCTTCATGCCTTGCACTGTAGGAGATAAAATTTATACATTACCTTTACTCCGTTTCCTTTGACAACCTTCCACAAAGTTTGAAGCATTGCATTCGTCATCCCACTAGTGGATCTTCGATAAATGGCCTCCACCTGTGCAAAAATTTTACGCAAATGTTAGTTGGAGAAAGTCAGTGCTCCATGAGCCACATTGTTTTGGCTGGAAACAATAAACCTTGGATTTGGATAACGTTATACTAGCGGAGTCAGTCATGAACTCTAAGCAGTTACAAGGTCGGAGGATTCGGATGTGACGTGAGTCCTCTTCTTCATTTAAAAATGTAAGAGTAATAATAGTTGGACAAACCTGATTACGAGTGATCCCAGCAACAGGTTGAGCACTGCACATACAAATAGATGCAATAAAGATTTCGAAAACGAGGAGCATAATCAGTCGATCACCCATTTTCAGATACTACACGGTCCTACAATAAACTGTATGAACAATGAAGTAAAAGTAAATGAATCGTTGGATTTGGATAACTGAATGGTCAGTATTTCAGTACTGTTGGAGATTGCACTTGTGTCTACTCTCTATTATTCTAGTGATGTGCCCGTTTTCTGAAACAACCGATATGCTGGTGATTGTACAGGAAAGATAATTGGATGTGACTCCGACGGAGGGAATGGGAATGTTGACTTTCACCTCAGCTCACTCAGACTGTGATGCGTACGATTTTCGCAGAAGAAGACTTTCACATCAAGTCTGGACTCTGTAAATTCCACAACACTGCGCTGTGCCGATTTCTCAACCGTTTATACTTGGTGGGATGAAAAAGATGCTGTGGCAATTTTGACTAGACGCCCAAATGATGACGTAAATGGAAGGACTCTTCATTCCGGCATATAAAAATAACCACGTGTGTTCTTCCATGCAAGCATCAGCGTCACAGGTGTTAGGGCAACACACATCTCCTGACTTAAGTTGCCCTTATCGGATTACCGCACTTGGTCACACAAACTTGATTGAGTCCGTGGTCAAGCCTTTCAATTGGGAGCATGACGCTAGTTGATCTTCTTTCCAATTTATCCTTTCGCAAGGTTTTTTCAATCATCTTGACTCTAAATTGACGTTCTACGCACTAGTTGGAGAGCCCATTAAATGTCATTCCATCCGGAGGGTTGCGTGGAAAAACCTAGTGGATGTGGATACATACATCTTTATTTTTAGTTCTTTTCTTGCTTCGGAAGTAATTTTGGGCCAATTTAATCTTCCTTTACTTTCAGGATCTCAGAAATAATTAATCCCGTTTGCAATGAGAACACATGTTTGGAAGCTAGCAGCCATAAAGCTGCTTGCCGACTAATAAGGTCTTGTGCAATAAAAAAACGAATGTAAGGTAATAATTTAAGTTTATTCTGAGACAGAAATTCACAAAACCTTTCTCTATCGGCGAGGCCACGTAAGAAGGTTATTACTCTATGGGTAACTCAGCCCATATTAAACGTAAAAAAATTAAACCAGAAAAAACTGTTTCAGTGTCACAACTTCTAAGCAAATCTGCTTGCAATTAATCAATCGAAAATAAAAACAATATTTTAGACAGTGCATGCTTTCAGGTACTGTCTTCTGTGAACATCTTCAGTCTGAGCGACTCGCGACGATGGAAACTAGCTTCTAAGCAAATCTGCTTGCAATTAATCAATCGAAAATAAAAACAATATTTTAGACAGTGCATGCTTTCAGGTACTGTCTTCTGTGAACATCTTCAGTCTGAGCGACTAGCGACGATGGAAACGGCAGTGTCTTTATCTATTTCTTCCACCATTGACGACTGTAAATGAAATACATTCACTATAGTAGGAGTCTCATCAGGAAGCCAACAAGAAAATAATGCATGCGAAAGCGTTAATTCCGTTACCTTGCCACCAAAATTCACTTTTAAAAATTTGTCCCCACATTCCACTAACTCTTCCCGAAATGAGATGCACACAAATTGCTTGTTGGTTCCCAGTGATCGCATCATGGTCTGCAGAACCAACCTACGCTGACGATCCAGTGCAGCATCAACTTCGTCCAATATAACGATTGGGGTTGGCTGCAACTTTTGAAAAGCTAACAGAAGTGCAAGTGACAGAATGGACTTCTGCCCGCCCGACAAATACTCTGTTTCGGTATATCCTTCAAGCCCAGCTTCAGCTGGACGAAATAATGCTTTGACCCCTGTGATTTCGTGGTCTTGGAGATCATATTCGAATTCCTGATAAATACATCAAACAGTTTTAACTAACACATGAGAAGGCTTAAAACGACTCCGTGTCACATTATTATGGCAACGGGACAACGAATCAGACTTTTCTTACCTCACGTAAATTTCGTACATCTGCAGTCAAAATATTTTCTTTGGGATCTTTTGCAGTCATCACTAATTTGAAGTCGCTGTTCGGGAAGACAGATGTTATCAGCTTGTAAATCTCAGTATCGAACTTTTGTAGGTTAGAAAGAAGAATCGTAGTTGCTTTTCTAGCCAAATGAAAATGCATCAACAGCATATTTCCTATCCTGTAAAAGCAATACATTGATATCACTCCAATTCAAAACTTGCAGAAGAATTGTTTTAGTAACATAATATAAAACTAACTTGATCTTGGTGGAGTCTCCGACTTTTCTCATCCGGCGCTCATCATTCGCCATAGACTCTCTATCTGGCAAAACTGAAGGAGCATTTGGTGCCTTGTTTAGATGTTTTACTGCTGCTTGCAGTTTCTTCCGTAGCTCTCTCTCCTTCATGTTCTGATAACTAGAGACCACTTCATCCTTGCGTGGTCCATTCCACGATTTGCTCGCTAATTCTTGAAGTTTATCGACTTCTTGGTTGATACTGTCTGTAATATGTGCCGCGTCTTCTAGTTTAGCATTCAGTAGGGCTAACTCAGTTTTCTTAAGCTGCATAGATCTCCCCTCTTGACTCAGCATAATGTTTGCGTCAGTAATCCGTTTCGCATGTGATTCTAAAATGCTGTCTATCTCAGGGAGTTTTGCGGACAAAATTAAGTTCTCTTTTTGCAGACAATCGACTCTTTCTTCAATACCACCTTGAGATATAGTATCTTCATCAAATTCTTCCTCACATTGGTCGGTGTAGTACGAGTGAATTTGATTTTGAAGATGCTTTGACAGATTTTTCAATTCAGCCAGAACATTAGCCAAGAAATTTTCAGTGTTTCGCGATGCATCTACATGGGCTACCATTTTACCATGCATTTCGCGAATAAGAGTCTCGACTCCAGCATCACAGAATTCTTTCTTCGCGCGCAGTTGAAACTCTGAAATTTGTAGTTTTAACATTTCAACTATCGTCCAGGTACGGCCGAAATTAAGCTTAACCGATTTTTCTGTCTCATGTAATTGGTACAGATCTTTTTCATGCTGTAACAAGTTCATCCTGGTGTTCTGGTGAAGGTTCAAATTCATGGTGACTTTTCTTCGGACTTCAGTCAATTCCTTACTGAGTTGGTTAAATTCCGAAGTTTTGATGCCGAGTTTTTCTTTCAATCGATCGCCTTCTATTGAACATGTTATCAGATTTCGAAGGGCATTCGTCCATGCTAAGTAGACTTCGTAGCCATTCTGTTGCAGGCAACCACCTGCAACTACACCACTGGCAGACATTTTATTGCCGGTAAGTGTAATGCATTCGATTTCTAATTCCTGATGATCTTCAAGAAACTTCTTGGCTGCGTGCACATTTTGGCATAATATAGCTCGGCCAGCCACTTTCTGTTGAATGATTGGAAGTAAATCCTCTCGAATGTTTTCACGCAAAGTCAAGGCTTCCTTTAGTGGGAAAAACGAAACTAAATCTTCTGGGACTTCAAATTCATCGATTTCTTGAAGAGATTCGAATCGCAATAATCTTGTTGATCCAAAAAGCTTTGGATCTGAATTCCATCGCATTTGTAGCTGGTTGAAATCTTCGATACTTTCAATCATAATGATGAACAAATTTTCACCACCAGCCTTTTCAAGTGCGACTGAATCGCGACTGCTAAATTGTAGGAGGTCAATAATCATCTTACTATTGACCATTTCTCTTCCAGTCTCAGCTTCAGAGTAAAGCAGCTTCACACTAGTTACAATCATGTCCGCCATGTTAACTCCAAAAGTGGTGTAAAGCAAGTCATGAGCCTCGGTCTCTAAATTTTTCAATTTATGCTGTCGTTTAGCATTCGCTTTTTGGGCACTCACTAATTCTTCCAGCTCCTTCTTCAACTTTTGGATTTGACCTTCCCGTTCCTTCTGCTGTAGCTTCATATCATCCCAATTTTTTCTATGTACCTTAAGAGCTCCCAGCTTTGCGCGAATTTCATTTTCTTGAGCCGTAATCTCTTCATCGACACTGGACGCTTTATCAAGCCATTTCTGCAGGTGGGAAGCATATTCTTTGCTGCGATCATACAATGCTGATTCGGTTGTTGCACAAAGCCGCAGATAAGTTTCTACGTTGCCGCCAGCTTCAAGGTAACATGTGATGATCTTTTGTAACGCTTTTATTTCAGCTTCCTTTTGCAGACCGTCACCAGAATGGTCTTCTTTTAATTTTTCGAGACATTGCCTCCTTCCAGTGAAATAGGTTTCGAAAATCGCTTCAAGATCCATCACTACTGAGGTATGAGTTCTGTCCATTCGTTGAGCTAGTTTCGAAATTTCGGCCTCGTTCTGACGAATGGATTCTAAAACTTCTTTTCGCTGGCCCAATTTCTGATCTCTGTGAAGTTTAAGGTCAGCAATTTCATTCTCCAATTCATCGATCGAATGTTGGATCCTTTGAGCGTCCTTTTGCGATACTTCTATATGCTGTTTGGTGCCTCGCTGTCGATGCTTAACCTGTAATTCGGCTAGATCCCGTTTCCTTATGGCAGTTTCAAGATCTGACTTGGCTTTGGCCACTTGGCGACAATGTAAAATATACTCAATAGCGTCTTTTACATCCTTAGAGGCAGAGTGACTCTGCTGAGCTTCCTTCGCTTTGTCTATTTTTAACACCAATTGACGGTATTCCTGAAAATCTAGGTGAATATTTTCCTTCTTTTGAATAGTCTCCGCGTTTGTCATCCATGTTTCCATCGACTTCTTCAAAAAGGCAACCCCAGAAACCTCTTCAATTTTCTTCAAAAGGTCCGTACTCGAACTGCAGGCCTGCAGGACTTCACCTTGCTTTATGATGAAACTCTTGTGCGTAAAGCCCGCAGGAAGTAGCTTGTTGGAGTCCTTCACCACTTGGCGATTGATTTTAAGAACTTCTGTACGAGTGCGTATCTCTCTTCGTACCACCACCGTTGCTCCTTCACCCTATACGAAAGAAGTCGTTAAGCAATACTCTCAACCATCGTTCACTTTTATCTCCTACTAGACATTATACTTAAGCTACAATTGTGGTTAATTAGTCAAAACTTACACTCCAAGCTCCGTCACTATTATCGAATACGAGCTCCACGTACGTATCGGAGTACTCATTCCTTTTTGAGTGCGGTCGAACATTGCATTTTAACTTCTTCAAGTCAGAATAAGTCATCTCCATATGGTCTCGACACAAAGCATACTCCAAAGCTGTTCGAAAAAAACAAGAACACCGTTTTGCCTTAAATTTGTATCACGCATCCAGACTGTTCCAACAAAACGATCAATAATCACCCCAGAAGTTGAAAACCGGAATAATACAGCATCATCCGAGAATAGACGTTATATTCCAGCACGAATGGAAGGACTAAAGAGGTGATTTGTACTTACCGTCAACGATCGAACTTTTCCCAGATCCATTCTGTCCCACTGAAAACAAAAAGGACCAGATAGGAGTTCAAAAATTTGTTAAGCACAATGAAAGGATATTCAGAGCCTGTAATCTACACAGTGCAGTTTTGCATAGGAAATTCCTTTATCCAGCTGGACTAAAGGTGTTCAAATGAAGGTGATTTAAACTTGAAAGCTTACCAATGATATTGATTCCCTTTCCCAACTCAAACGTTGTTTTTTGGAAGCTCTTGAACCCAGAAATCGTTACCTGAAATCATTATTAAGTCTTTCTATAATGAAACCAAGCATCTGGTATAGAAGGATTCAACAATTTTCTTCAAACGAACGAAATCAATCAACAGGAAATCAACAATCAATTAGGTGGCGAAGCTAAACTACCGATTTTAAATGCATTTTTATGCTGCAGGATTCCGGAAAAATTTGGTTTTCTCTTCACTTCGCCCCTCTCCTGATAAACAAACCGATTTCGATTAGATAATTCTGTTGCCAGTTGAAAATATTTTAATTGGTAAAGTTATTGCTTGAATCAGCTAATCACACTAATTAAAAACACACTGGGTAATCCCAACACAAACTTTAATTGTACTCTTCTACAAAATGACTTCCTCCCTACCGAAAACGAAAATGGCGTTTATCCTTCACCGCGGCCAACTGACTCTCCACTCCACTCTGCCACCTTTTAATTTTCTCTGAGATTTTAACGCGTGGACTCCTACGTTTTCATTCAGGTTCATTGCATCCTTGGATCCTTCACATTATAGCGTGTGCATAAATGAAGCGTCTTGACGACCGAGGTACGTGTACTCTCACAAAACCTGGAAACCTGTGGAACTGGAACCGGACGAACAAAGGACGCACTGCGATCGAGTGGCTATAATTTGCCGTTTTCACATGCTCTTTTAACGCGGGGTTGCCTTTGTTCCCGTTTGTTTACATGCTATGACATACAGACAAGATTTCGCTCGAAAGTAAATAGCAGCATCACTTGCTTTTGTGGCGCTGCGGTTTCTGTCTAGGCATTTTCGTCTCCCCTCCTTCCTACGGTCTGTACATGTTCTAGACTCGACTCAACTCTACCTTCTATCATTACAACTTGCAGCACACAGTACTCATCATATACATACAAACTTTACGCTTAGAGAATCTCCTTGGAGGCTTCCCAAGTGCCCAGATTAAGACGTCCACGCAGTCCTTTCTTGCAAAATGCATGCAACTCACCAGCCAAAATGGTCACAATTCTAGTCTCTCTTGTTCACTTCCCGGCTTTGACGTGATGTGTTTTGTTTGGGAAAAGTAAGCTACATTTACCTTTTTAATGCATATGCATAGTGCAGTCGCATTGTGGAGTACTGAAAAAGATTTAACACGGCGGAGGAGATGTAGTGTTTCCAGAGGAGGAGTCGTGGGCTTCAGAAGAGAAGGTTAAGTTTGAAGACGTCAAGAGACTACATTGTAACTGTAAACTGTGTATCTAGTGAAAATTGAATAATTAGCTAATTAAATTAGATTTAAAGTCCACCGTGATATTCTCCAGTTTCCGAGGATTAGTGCGTGTTCCCATCCGGACGAGGTTCCTCTTGTCGTGGTACGTATAGATTGGATTCTNGACGAGGTTCCTCTTGTCGTGGTACGTATAGATTGGATTCTGTGTTTGAGACATGTTCAATTACTACCATTTATTAGTAATGATAATCATTTCGTGTATCGTTGTAGATCAGGTATGTGAACAGATCAAAAAATAAGGAATGATGTTGCAAGCACTAATTGTTGAGCAGTCATGGAAAATGCGCAGAACTTTCTGGGCAGCATCGACGTACACGCTTTAGGCACTAAAAGCCGGCTTCTTGTAGATAGATTTGTTGCAATCGTATATAAAAGCCGTTAACTTGGAATTTGAATACTTTGCTAAGGTAGACTTAGGCAGCTGAACCAAGAAGTTTGCTTGAGTTGACATTATAAAGAGTCTCGATCATTGAAATAATGGAAGGGAAGAATATATTGTCAGTGCCGCACTATACGAAGGTGGAGTAAAATGTGGGACTGAATTTTTTTAGGTTCCCTTAAAAGAACTTGCAGAAGCATCACGCTCCTGAAGCCCGTTGAATACCAGTACCAGCCGTTAAAATTCATATCAGTTGAAGTATCTAAATCCACTATGGGTCGACCACGAGGAGGAGCCGTTAGCTCTAGCTCGGAGGGTGGGGAGAAGACAGTCCGGACTTCAAACAGGGAGCGGAAGGAGTTGCTGCAGTCCTATAATGAAGAGTCATCTCATTCTGAAGAGTCTGAAATGTCAGAAGAAGAAGCAGGATCTGACTACGATGAAAGTGTGTCTGAAGAGAGCATTTCTGAGCCGGAGAGCTCTGGAAGCGAATATGGGAAGAAGAAACGCAAGGTGTCCCCGAAGAAAGCCGTTGCGAAAGGTCGTGGCAAGAAGAGTAGCTCTGTGAGTCCTAAAAAGGGTGGCCGTAAAGCTGTTGCTAAGAAAGCGTCACCTGCCAAGGGTCGTGGGCGTAAACCTGCCGTATCTAAGAAACCTGCTGCTACTCCAACAAGAAGTCGCCCGCAGCGTGGAAGCGCGAACAAGCGGATGAAGTATCGTGATCGAGGATCAGATTCTGAAGATGAAGAATCTATGGAGTTGTCAGAATCTGAGGTAGAAGAAATTTCTCAGGAATCAGAGGAATCCGAACCTCCGCAGATGAGTGATAGTGAAGGAGAGGCGAAGAGTCGGAAAAGGAAAGCTCCTGGAGCACAGCCCAAAGGTCGGGGAGCTAAGGGTGGCAAGACCGGAAAGGCGGAAAATGGAAATGGGAAGGCTAAGATGGACGTAGAAGATGATGAAGAAGAGGATGTTGAGAAGAAGAATGGAACGGAACAGGATAACGGTGAAGCTGAAAAAGAGGTCGGTAGCGAAAAAACTGAAGAAGAAAAGAAAATTGAAGAGACTGATGCTAAAATAGTCCAGGAGAAAGAAAAAGCTGATAATGCTGCTGCAAAAGTCGAAGACGTTGAAGAGGAGGATGAAGATGTCGAGTCTCTGAAAGGTAGCGTGGCTAGCAGCAAAGATGGTGAACTGAAGAACCCTACCGTTACTGACTATAGTGTAATCAATTTTGATTGCGACAAGAAGACTAAGGGTGGAGATTCTTGGAATTGCAAAATTTCTAGCTGGAATGTTGCTGGTATTCGCTCATGGTTGAAGGTAACTTGTTTGGTCATCAAGCATATGAAATCATCATGTTTAATTCAATTATTTTAGTGCTTAACACAAATTGAATTCTCATAGAAAAATGGACTTGAATATCTGGAAAAAGAAAGCCCAGACGTAATGTGCGTCCAAGAGATCAAAGCTAGCGAGAAGAACATGCCACCAGAAATGGGAAAAATAGAAAGTCATCCACACGTGTACTGGAGTTACTCCAAAAAAGAAGGGCACAATGGAGTTGGTATGCTCTCGAAAACAAAGCCTATAAAGGTCTCTTATGGTATTCCTGCTAAGGACGGCGACTCTGATGCTACTAAAAAACTGAAAGAGCAGTTCACGGACGAAGGCAGGGTTATCACAGCAGAATTCGAGAAATACTTTCTTGTAAATGCATGTAAGTTGCATCAAATTCTTTAATCTTATGGTGAGTAATAAGTAAACACCCTACAGAACTTCAATTTTTATGTTTCAGATGTTCCAAACAGCGGAAAACAGGTGAAAGATGATTCTAGACCGAAGCCGTACCCAGTCAAGATTATTAGTGGCGAACGAATTGAATGGGATCGTGTATTTCGTGAGTACATAAAAAACCTTGATGCAGAAAAACCTGTGATCATAACTGGTGACTTGAATTGTGCTCATGCTGAAATTGGTAAGTGATGTCGTTTATAATAGTCATTGATCACTTAACCGTAAAGCTGAAGGCTACGAAGGATTTCCTATGTGTTTGATTCAAATTTAAAATAGTTGTTTAAATTCTTACTTACAAATGACAGATTTGAAGAATCCCAAAACGAATCAGTGCAGCGCTGGTTTTACGAAAGAAGAAAGAGATGGCTTTACTACGTTGTTGGATGAGGCCAAATTGCTAGACTCGTTCCGTCTTCTATACCCTGAGCAAAAGGATGCTTATACATTTTGGTCATACCGAAATGATGCTCGTGCTAAAAACGTAGGCTGGCGTTTGGACTACTTCTTGATATCCTCAAAGCTACAGGATTCATTGGTGGAAAGTACAATGCGGTCCAAAGTTCTTGGATCGGACCATTGTCCTTTAACCTTATTTTTGCACTTGTAAAAATTCGAAGTCCCGAATCATTTTCTTCTAGCTATCACCAGAGGAAAGTTTCCTGAAGTCGTACAATTGCATGCAATTATAGCCTCAACGGATTTTGCAATCCACTTCAAATCAGTACCAGTGTGACCTACTAGCAAGTGTGAATTTTAATGTCGTGACAACATAAGACAAACCCTTATGAATTACAAAGACTTTTTATTATATTAAGAGCTGCTGTATTGTCTTCAATTTTTTTCTGTATACAGTGTTCTCTGACACAATAATCTTTTGTGACGAAGTTAGTTACGATTTGATGGTTTTCTGTATTTTTCGTATTTCCGGCTCAACTGTCGGTGAATGCTTCTGTTCATGATTATCAGTAAAAGTGTCACTTGCAAAATTTGACTCGTGACGTAACTTGACTAGTTTATCTCTGAACACCGTGACTAAATAAACGTATTTTTTAAGATCAAAATTATGAGAAAGATCTACTTGTTCTTGGTTCCTGGTCTAAAAGCCCATTTGTAAAGTGTATGCTGTTACGAAGGTTATTTAGTGCCATTGTAAGAATTCCTTTAGGTTCGATTGGTCGCAGCGTGCAGAGTATTCGTAAATCCAAACTTGGATGAGCTCATTTTCTCGTTAAAAGTAATGCGAAGACTATTCGTATCTAAAATCCGGTAGAAATGAATGGCAGAAAAGTGTTATAGGCAACGGGGCAGGCCCCATTGGCAAACAAATTGAGTTACGGCGAGAGTCCTTTTGTTAATAATAGAATCGGCAATTGCATGTGACTCTTGGCACTTTAACAGTTATCGTCGGGCTCAAGCAAACCAATTGTTAGGTGGTAAAAGAATAAGGCTGGCCTGAAAATGCGAATTTACAGAGTCGGGAACAAATTTTATTGTTTTTTCAAACTTCTGCCAAACGTAACCATCACCGAATAAGAACGTGACTAGTTCTACGATTGACAGTGTTTGCAGATAAAAAATAAATGGATAAAAATATTCATAGATCACAAACTATTTCATAGACGCGCACTCACACAGTTGTTTCCTGCAAGTAACCGGCGTTGTTTCTTAACTAACCTATTACTAGAATTTAAAGCATTGCTTCGCCATAATTCAAATGTTTCAGGGCCCACTAAACTAATGGCGCTGACATTCGCAAATTGAAAGAAGTGCTCGAAACATATTGAATTAGATGTTAGACAAAGAAAACTTATTGTGAGCTACTACAGAATAAGTTTAAAAGAACCAAATACGCCTTTCAGAAATACATTTGTTTACTCGCAAATAGAAAGAAGTGCTCGAAACATATTGAATTAGATGTTAGACAAAGAAAACTTATTGTGAGCTACTACAGAATAAGTTTAAAAGAACCAAATACGCCTTTCAGAAATACATTTGTTGTGGTACTGTTGTGTCTACGCTTGTTGCCATGTTCCATACACTCTGTTATTTTACTTTTTTAAGACTGACCCCTTAATCTAAATCAATTTAATTGTACAAATCGTCTTCGTCGTTTTCATTGAAGTTACCACCAGTACCCTGAGGATTGCTTCCACCACCGCTGCCTCCTTGCTGCCCCGGGAATCTAAGTTAAGCAACAATAAAATTATTACTTAAGATGGCAACACGCCCAGATACTAGCTGGTAATAAATATTCAGGGCAATTATGATAAACGGGTACTTCACTAGCTTCAATTTTTTACGCAGAGTCGTCTGAACGTTCAACATAACAGAAAGGGCTGCCGACTTGACGCCCTCAAATTTTAGCTCACATTAAAGTTCCGTAGCTACGGAACGGTTGCGAATTTTCAAGAACCGTTTGCACCACCTTTTCTCTCGTGATCGCTTTAGTCTGAATCCACTCTCAGCTCAA
>VRMD01002966.1:0-11948 GCA_009872375.1 Sminthurides bifidus | reverse complement strand
AAGGGCAAAATGGCATAACGTTTCAATAAATGTATGTAAACTAGCGATATTGACCGACACGAATGACATGTGACGTTTTTGAATTTCATTCCTTCGTAGCGTCCGTATAGCCCATTCACCGCCATTGCCAACAGCTCGAAAACAAAGAATGACTTGCTACGCCGAATGGATATTGAGTACGCAATCCACTTTTGTTCTCACATCCCATAAGAACTAAACAGCAACGGGAAATAAAGCTTCAAAAGGATTTTGTTACCGCCATAGCCGAAACTGTTAGAATTGAAGAGCATCACACTTCCTGGAACCTGGGATCACAAATACGAAATTAGAATTGGGATTGAAATGTGACTCACCTCCATGACTGATGAGCATCAAAAGAAGAGAGGTATATGCACAATGAAAGGAATGCCTTTAAGCCAAGTTCGCAAATGGGATGAGAGACAGGAGTATTGAGCTCACGTGGAGTTGGATTGTTCCTTTTTGTGCTGTTAATTTGTTTTTGTGGGCGAAACTTTTGTGCATGTCTCGAGTTTTTAATTAAGGTTGAGAGAGAAAGAGGAACTTGGGGAAAGTTAATGTGCTGTGCAATAAAGGAAACACACAGGTTGCACAGGTTTAGTTACTCACCAGGGATAGGTTCGTAGTCCGGGCGGTGCAACTTCCCCAACCAGAGCCGTTGGAGAAAGTTACAGGTCGGAAGATGGACGTGAAAAGGAAATCGGGTATGTCAGACTGGAAAAGTTGGTGCTGTGATCCAAACAAGAGAAACTTGTAGGCAGAAACAACCGGCTTCATCAGCTCGAGCTCCTTCATTACAGCAATGATGGCATGGTGTACACAGAGTGTAATTTACAGCTCCTCATTCACCTCCTGATTCTCGAGTTGGAATTTAAGTTTCCGTGATTGATGCGCTTAAGAATCGTGAACCAGGCTCTGGTAAGGAGCCATCGCAAAATTCCAGCTCGCTCTCAGGTAAATTAATTGATGTAAATGTATAGCAACATGTACTTTCACCAAGCCCACTCACATTCCTTTCTTGGTAGCCAAGTAATGTTATGTGTGCATGCCTCNGCCTCTTTGTTCTAATTTCCGTATCTCAGCTTACCAAACTCGTTGAATTTTAATGAGAGATTGTAACGAGCATCTCGTTTTAAGCACCTTCAAGTAATGCATCGTGTCTACTAGTAAAAGTAAGTGACGCTCATTGCCTTCGACCTCTCGACTCCTGGTAGCAAATCAAGTCCTGGAGATTTCCAAGATGCAAATTAGTGCTAAAAGATGCGAAAATCCGCTTTTCATTTCCTTACGCGGAACCTCATGAAGATACAATTATCTTAGTGTATTCTGGTACATACATACCTGAGAAGGACAAAGTCCAGGTCCGACTTATCCGGTTTTATCAGCTACCGAATTAATAAAGACTGTCTGGGCTACACAATGCGATAGTTCGACAGGCCTATACCTGGTTGGGAAAGAAAACGACATGGGACAGGGTAGGAAGAAAAAAAGGGTTTTAGCCCGGAACTACATTAAGAACTAGGAGGGAAAGTATGGATGGACTCCATACTCCGTCTGTGTGGAGGATTTAAGCCAAAATCCAAAAGGACTAAGGAGGGCATTAGCTGTGAGGAATTGTCTTGAGAGTTTCAGAAGGTAGACAGCTATATTGAGCAGTGGAGGATTAAGATGATGCATCATTTATGATCTGCCCTATTGGATGGCAATTATTTTTCGAGAAGCTCATCTTTAATTCATAAAGCGAATAAACTTTCTCCAAGAAGCCTCCACAATTCACCAAGTTGAAAGCTTATAACGAGAGTACAACTGCCAACCGGAGAATTGAACCTGGGCACGCATCCATCTCAAACAAAGGGCTAAATTGTTCTCCTTTGAGATAACAATTTATTCCAGATCGATGAGTTCATGCAACTGCGTAACACCACCTCCGGGCTCCTTTGCAAAGGACTAACGATCCAAAACCAAGGGACTTGTGTACACCAGAGTGGGAATGTGGCAAGTGAATCAAATCGAGAACTAAATGACAGGCTGTAGGAAGGAAAAGGGAAACGTCCAAAAGTAAGGAAGGAAATAGCAGTACGAGATACGAGAAAGGAAATACGATACCTTGGAGAATCCAACGTGGATAGGAATCCCTCTTTTTTGCATTTTAATCATCGAATTCAATTTAGAGCCATATCGCAAATTGGAGCATTATGTATTTTTCAGATTGGTTTTATGGATTTACGAACCAAATCGGACAGGTAATGGAGTCCAATCCAGTATGAGTATGAAGACCCGGGTATTTTCTTCATAACAAGCAATGATGTCATAGTCAAATATCATGAGCGCTTCAGCTATACTTGTTTTGCTCTAGAAACATTTTTGGAATCAAAGGGATTCCTGCCAGTTGGCCTTGCAAACAGAGCTAAACCGTTACTGTGCTAAAATTACAAAGGTACACTGATGCTCACAGGTGAGTAATTGCTCCGTATCAAGTTACACGCTCGTACATGCTAAAATTTGCCAGGCCTTCCTAGAGCTCATCAGGTTTAATTACACCACAGCATTACGACATGGCCAGGTGGCGTGAAACCCACCTCTGGAACGTTACACCCGTAATGAAGGAACAAGAAACTCCGTTAAATCTTTCCATTTTCATATCAAGATTTCAGTTAAAAAATTAGGCTAAGTAATATAGGAGCTCCAAGGGAGAAAATCTCATCTGATTCATTACACAAGTGGCCTCCTAAAACAGTGAGTAGATGCACGAGCGAAAACTGGGCTAGAACCAGTTCCCAGTTTTAAGAACCTCATAATTATTTTCTACTCGGTTTGAATATTACAAGCAGGAGGCAAGAAGTGTAAAAAAATTATATGGCACATAAAAGTTTGCAGTTACTGTAAGTCCGCGGGGTACCTTCACCAGGGACTTGGCAATGTCCTACATTAGAGCTTAATTGCTTATGAAGATAACGACCAGGTAGTATCTTGGAATACCACCATCGAGCTTTTAGAGCTGTTCCTACCCGTGCTCAGGAACTACGTTCATTAAAAGTGAAAGTTACTTCAAGATTGTTCCCTCAAATCCACCTCTCCACCTGAATAAAGTTGCTTGTATAGGCGGAAATTATGACAGTTTCCTTTGACATACCTCACCAATTCAAAAAGTCAAGCTAGTCTGTTTCGATAATCTACATTGAATCATCGGAATATTTCCTCCACAGCCCCTGACGCACCGGGATGTTCACCCCTACATGTTATTTATATGTGGAGGCATAAAAGCTTTTTAGCCCGGAAGTTCAAGGGTAATGTGTTTACACACAGACGTCAGTGAATATTAAAAGGGGAAACAATTTCGGAAGATGCACGCGAAGACCACACAACCGCATCATCCCATGCGCTTCAGAGATGAAAACTAACAAGATTCCATTTTCGTAACATTCTCTAAAAGAAGCAGAAGGAGAAGATCTAAAGAGATGTGAAATAGAAATAGAAGGATCTGAATTTTCAATCGATAAAGTTTCATTTTCATTTCATGTGGGTCTTGAGCCCGGCTTAGTTTACTTATGATTGAAGATACCGTCTAGTCTGGCCTCCGAATCTCCTGCAGACTGGCTATACAGCGGGAGAAAATAAGATGCAAGATACACAACGTGGTCCCGTTACACGTTATCCGGAGACCCATTCTAGAGACTAACACTGGAACTGGGAACTACTCTTGTGCGTATGCTGCAGGAAAGGAAATAAATTCAGCAGTAAATGCAAAAGTTATAGGAAAGTAAACGAGATTGGAATTCGTATACAGTGACAGTAAACCAAGTCGTGAATTCTGGTTAAAAGTACGGGAAAGTAAAAGGGGGTGGAAATATTATTATCTATCCTGGTTTGATTATTTTCTTGGGCTGTGCTCCGGGTCGCGGGTTTTGTTCGCACCATGCTATAGGAATTAATCCCCGAGGAATTATACACCAGCCTGTCTTCCGAGGCTGTAGCTCAGTATTATAGCAATGCCAGCGGACCCTCGCAGACACACACTCACGTTTTTTGAAGACCTTAAAAACTTGTCTGGTCGTCTATCTACGTCTATCGTACGTGAGTACGAAATGAGCCCCTGCTAAGTAACTGGCAGACTGTTTAGCCTACCACGGGGAAGCTTGTCAAGGCAGGGAGAAAAGTCAAAGCCCAGCATGCTTCAGTGGCACACCAGCTTCCATTTGACATAAACACATGGCAGAGGATTTGTTAGCAACATTCAGGATGTGAAACAGGGCAAATTACTGTCAGTAAACAGAGACAGGGGGAAGGGAAGCAATGGCGGTAGTCGGATATGAAACAAATCCACAATTTGGCTGTGGATGCGTGTGGAGAAAATACGGGGATAAGTCACTAGTTAGTGGCGTTTGTTGGCAAAAACGACTCTGTGTCTTTGTTGTTCTACCAGTTAGAGAACAGGATACGAGGCATTGCTTACAATTCAGGGGTAGAGCACAATCCTTAAGGATTTTTATGCGGATGAGGGTTGCAGCCGGGCAGAGCGACATGCAAGGGTCGTAGGGAAAGCAGTAGTTATTTGCCACCAGTTAATTAGCGGACTGAGAGTGAGAGAGATTTTACGAGCTGGCAGTCAGATATGTACATCTTGACAAACGTATCCCTGTTGTGAAGGAAGCGATAACCGCATCTCGGTCCTGGAATTCTCCTTGTCGTTAGAAGAAACCTTAGTCGCTTCCACATGTAAGGAAACCGAGGAGGAAGCATGCCAAACTGGGGACTAATTACGCATTGTTAGATGGAAAGCTCGGTGGGCGCGCTGGAGCTGGAAGAGTAGAGCAGGGCTTCAGCTGAAGACTTGGAGGAACCACCGGTAGGAAGACATGGTTTTGGCTCAATGTTTGTAAACGCTGGGTGGAAATTTACACTGCAAATACAATCAGACAGGTTTTTTACGCCATGGCCCATGTCGTTGTTTGTCTTACAGCTTTAATGAAATTTACCGTGGGTTCAACTTCGTTTACAAGCTTGACATGTTTATGCGAAGAAAAACCCTGGAGCGTTTTCAACCGCACGTACGCATCTCTCCTTCCGTGTGAGCCACACGAGGCACGGTGAAAGTGCAATTCGGAAACTGATCAAGGTATTAAGAAGGATGTACGGAGCCTAATAACAAGGGGGAAGGGGTGTGCAACACCATGTCACGTGTAGATCCTGTTGAGACACCGTTCCTAGTAGCGTGACAAGGCTGGTGGAAGATTGGAGCTTCTTTAACGCAGCGTGACCAAATGTATCTTGAGCAAACTGAAAGGGACGTGCATACATCTTGATTACTCCAAGGAAGCGCAGATAAAAGTTTAAGATGAGGTCTCAACTTGTCACGCGGCTGCAGCTGTGGTCTGTGGCACTGCCTGAGGAAACGGGACAAAGCCCGAGACTAGTCGTCAGGCTTTGTGTAAATTAAACAGGGTGACATGTAATGACCGAGTGAGGTCAGCGTTAGATTTACGGCGGAGCAACAAAAACTAAGTCCTGTGAAAATATACATGGTGTATGGGGGCTGGAAGAGGAAGAAATACGATTAAAAATTCCAAGTGTACTTAATTTCATGCATAATAACACAACTGTTTATTTACCACTTGTAAGAATACGAAAAATATGTATTGTCAACGTCCCACCGAATTGGGGAAGAAACCGCATTTTCTTATGACAGCTGCTGGAGTTGCATAATTTGGGTGTAATAACGTCATGTCATTAGAAGCCGTCCACTGCTATGGAATGTATACATGGTTGGAAATTGGATGACACCATCTGTGGAATCCTCAGTGGGTAATGTTCAGCAAGTTCCAGGGGAAAGCTGATGTGGAAAAAAGTACGCTTAATCCTCCTGATTGCATCAGACAGGTTGGTAGTTTACAGCCCATTTCGCCCAAAACCTCGCGAATGCAATCGAGCAGATGATACATATCTTGAGGAAATAAATGTCCGATGTTTCCGATGCGGAAGCAATCAGCATTAGTAACTTTCCCCGGGTAAATAAGCTGGCCTGAAAAAAGAGTGAGGAAACGTTACAGTCACGTTATACGCTTTTCCGGAAATATTTACATGAGACTAGGGGGAAAGCACATAGACTAAACAAGTGTACGATGGCAACCAGAGACCGACTGTTTGGTAAATCCACATCCAAACTTTTACTCTCTGGGTGCTTCAGAAAAAGATGTTTTGGTTCTGGAAAACGGGACAAAAACACGTACTTTTTCTTCTGATAGAGATTCGTCCCGGAATTGAAACGAAAGGATTTGGAGAAGAAACACAAAAACATGAGCAAGAATTAGGAAACTGGTACAAGCAAACAATGTGTGGGAACCCACATTAAAACAAAGCAGGTAACATATTCATGAAAGCTTGCAAAATGTCAGGAGGGAGTACAGGAGATCAAAGTACATAATGAAAGCTATCAGAGGGTGAAAAAAGTTGATGGTGGAGAAGGCAACAGTCTGAGAAATTCATCATGAGAAGATTAACACAAGAGATTTATTACAGACACAAAGGATTGGATAGGGTCGTAAACACGGGCTTGAGATGTGATCTATACCTTTTGAACTGAGCCGATCATAAAACTGGTCAAAGGAGAATTTATTATCATCAGGGAAGTGAAAGGACGTAATAATGTGTCCGTCAATAGCGTCGTCGACCAAGGTGCGAAAGCCGAGTGCTTTCATGCCAGATTTTGATGATGGTGTTGTTTTCCCGGTACCTGAAAGCAGGAGATAAGGCTGTGTTATTACGTCCATTACTACGTATGTATGCGTATCATCGAGGCAAAAGAGGAGAGCTGGAGCGGGAAGCTGGTGAAAGTTAAATGGAGGAAGTCTTTGATGGTGAAATATAGATAGCGGGCTGGGGACAAAATGTGTGCAAATTGGAGGACAAAGGACGAAATTGGCAGTCGTTGAATGATACGACTTTCCGTCCTTGCATTAAAGATCGGAGGCTGAGACTTGACTGCACTGACTGGGTGAAATTCGGAGAGAAAGAGAGGGACAATGGAACACAAGCCGATGCAGCTAGCTTGGAATTGGTGTTTGGTGAAAGAGGTGATATGTTGAACCTTTTCTGCCGGGCGGTAACACCCCCTTCATGTTCCAACTCCCGCAGAGCCTCCCGTAAAGCCAGGATACAATGGACGGGAGGCGTAAAACGGAACTGTCCATTTTGCTCCATGCTGGTCCATTGATCGTAAATATCGAGGCAGAGAGACGTCGCCCGATCTGCAAACAGTGCGAGATAGACAATAGAGCCCGGGTCATTATTAGAAGCGGAATTGGAGCACATCCCCAGTGAGACGTTTAATCCCAGACAAATCATAATGAAGAGGCGATAAAATTATCATAAGTTTGAAGAGAAATGCAGCAAACGGAAATCGAGGCGGTGCAAGAGGCACATGCAGCGAAATATTCGTCCGAACGACATTAATTGGACATAAGATTAATTAAAGTTGAGTGAGAGAAGTATGAAGAAGAGTGAGAGGAGATGAAGAAGCAGGGGAGAAGCAGGAGAGAATGAAGCACATGATGATGAGGGGCACTGGCGTCCAGCAGATTCCTTCCGTACCTTTGCACTGCGAAAGACTCTGAAGTGAGGCAATAATGAAGGCAAATCCGGGAACTCCTTGGAGACATTTATTAGCTGAACTGATGAGAAAGTCAACTTGTGTAAAGTCTTGCTCGACCCCGCCGAAAGAACTCATGGCATCCACGATGAAGAAAATCCTCTCATCAACTTCTTTGACGATCCTCTTAATTTCACTAATGGGATTGAGAATTCCGCTTGTAGTCTCACAATGAACCACGGCGACAGATGCAAACTCTGAGGGTGAAGCACGTAACGTCTCTTGAACTTTTTTCGGGCACACCAGCTCATTTTCTGCAAAGACGAGCATCCTTGATGGAATTCCAGCCTTATCACAAATCAACTTCATTCGCTTCCCGTACGCTCCGCTGGCCAGGATCAGGACCTAGTTAGAAATGGTGATTTGTTTAAAAACTCTGGCGACCAACTCCTATGACGATGACTACTTTCGCTTCTATCCCTGCTTTCATCACGTAAATCATCCTATTAAAATTCAACCAACTCTGGAGTAATCCCAGTGTTCGACTGTAGTTCAGTCTGTGAGCAGGAATTTGTCAACCAGAGCTTGCACATGTCAGCTGGATAATCAGGAGAAGTGGCTCCAAAGTTTGCACATGAGAGCTTTCCTAATAGCTGTATTAAAGAAGTGAAAGCCTAGCTTGACCTGATTGTGGGTGTTGAAACTTGAGCGAGAACATGGCCAAGCGTTCCGTGAAGGTTTATTCATCTCTTAGAAGTTTGTGAAACTAGAATTTTAGCCCTCAGAGACTTTCACCAGATTTCTAGTTATGTTCGGGGGGGGGGGGTAAAATTTTTGTTGGGTCCTTGCAAAAATGGAAACGAGAGGTAATTTTTGATAAACATGAGTACTTTTCCCTTTTTCTAATCAGGGAATTTGCTTAAGTTCAGCTTGTACTTGGGCTTCTCAATGCGAAAAAATCTGCTGTTGGCGGAATAGAATTTGAAAACTCAACACTGTCAATGACGATTCAAAGGGACAAAAAGGCCGGCATAGAAGAGGAAATGAGCACCACCAAATAGAAAAATTCCTAGCACAACGAAGCGGAGAAGTGATGCAAGGACGATGTCATTTGGAGAAAAGGATTCCGTCCCGACGGGACAGGGTGGGAACTGGAGGGATTCCAAAGGAAAGGAAAAGAGATCGATATGAAGGAGCGAATAAAATGAAATACTCTAATGGGAAGCAAAAGTTGAAGAGTGTGTAGGATTCCTGTCAACTTTTTCTCCATCTAATTGCTAGCTAAGCTGGAAATGAATGGGATCCTTACTTTTTTCTTCCTGTCACAAACCGAGTTTAAGAACTGATTCAACGGCGAAAGTTCCACTCCCTTGCATCAGAATTGCTGTATACTCCCTCTCGTTAAGACCTGCGGGGAAAAAGAATCAATGAATCAAATTCCACACAACATCCACTACAGTTTCTTCTCTTAAGACTTAGCACTTGCAACATTCCGTGGCTGTGCATCTGCACGTCTCTTGGGAGAGTACAATACTGTAACTTCGTGTGTCAAAATTTCACATCTTCAAAAAAGAAAAAAAAGGAAATTGGAAAAACGATGTCAACGATCATTACAGCTTGAGTGAAGCCAACGGGTCCGCATTGCTTCTCAAGTTCATCTTAGAGAGTTTGCACGTGTCAAGTGATGGAATAATTGAACTGAGCCGGCTTTCTGACAACTTTTAAGGCAACCCGATTCTCATTTAGGCGCTAACAAATTCTTTCTTTGTACTTTAAATTCAAATTATATTCCTCTTCCGCTTACCCGCAACTTGAACCAAATTGCTTCGGACTTCTTTTATTATGCGGATGAACTCTGCATCACGGGATCCCAGATCCCGGTTCATGGCAAGCCGTACGCCATTGCTTACGCCCAAAGGACCGGGTGTAAACAATTTCTTGTCTGGAAGGAATCAAAGTAGTTGTTATGACTTTTTTCTCCGAATGGAATTCTTTTGACTGCATCCACATCATTGTACCATTGAGTTGCAAAGACACTTCTTACCTCCAGGACCAGACATTTCCATGGTGATTGCACAGCAAAGCCACAAGAGGAAGTCAAACTCAAGGTATAAGACTTGTAAACGGTGGAACTAATTTAGAGCCGGTGAATAAAAGACTTTGTTTTCCTTAGGCTACGACCACAAAGAAATATTAATAACTTGTATTCGCACAACTGCGAATCCACAATGACTGCCAAATGTGAATAGAGTTAAAACAATCCGCCTCGTCCATCATTGTATCCAATGAAAGAAGACTAATTTAGCAGGACTGCTAGTATGCTGTGAGCACATGATTCCGTCCTGAGCTGCCTAGCTTAGTTGTCGGAAGTTTTGCGATAATAATGTTGATAACCGCCATAAAACATTTATCTCTGGCTCAGCTTTATGTTTTGAATTCCTTCATCATTCAGCTCGCCCCTTTCCTTTGAATTGCTCTTGGCTTAAAAAACAACTTCAGCTCCATGCTTAAAACTTCAGCATTATCTGCATCTGCTACTCCAAAGCCAGATTCCAGGATTTTGACACCATCTATGAGCTGAATACGGGACGTTGTCACACATCGGGTTTTCACTGCGGTTGCCTGACGGGGGAATCTACGACAAACTTTTGCAGTTCGATGGATGCAAACCTTTTACTGACTGTATAGTCATAACTAATGCATAGGGTAGTAAAGAAACAAACTACTGTGCTTCAATTAAGATGTCGAATGATTAACCCAACACAGGATTTACAGAATACGGCTGACGAATCAGCACTTTTAATTAGCACTTGCGTTTGGCGTACAGCGACGTTCATAAAGATATTATCACTCTTTCAGTCATTATACCAATCTAGGAATAGTAGAGAAAATGACATTACGATTATAAAGAACAGAACCCAAGCCCGAAAATCGGCATTCTTTTGTATTGACTGCCGAATTTGTTCGTTGCCGTCTCGAACGTTTTCTGTAGCACCGACGACTAAATCCGTTATCTTATTCACATCTTTGTCTTGTTTGCAGAACCTTTTCCGTAAATATTTCTTGCAATTGAGCGATTTTAACTACACTAGTTTCGATCTGATTCACTTCTTCCGATAAAGTATTCAGTTCATTTAGCAACTGTTCGTTCTCCTCTTCGTACATCTGCAGTTCCTCCGGTGACAGTTGATCTTCAATCGATGCATACCCTGGTGACTTTGAAACGTTGTCAGGCTCGTCCATATCACGATGAAAGTTAGAGGATACTTTAACAGGACGTGAAGAAGTGTGGTCCCTTTTGCTTGCAGTCGGAGTTTCATAAGACACCGGATGGGCTATTTTTGACATGTTCTTGTAATTCACAGTTCTCTTAACTCGAATGGCTCTCATTTCCGAGTGAATTTCACAAACTTCCTTGAGATAATCAACTAACGAATTCTGCACGTTGTCCAAATGAAGTTTTAATTGAGGATAGGCTGGCCATCGCATCACTGCTTTGAATGATACGCTCAAATTCAAAGATTTGCTGTTGACAGGCTTGCACAATCTTTTGCACATCCTCATCAACTTTGTCCCGTTCTAAATCCGTTAATGAACTGAAGTTACCATCCAAGTTGTCCCCATCACGTTTCCAAGACCGGAGTAACCCATTCCCTATGTTTAAGTATGCGGTTTTCGTGTCTGTGAGGAAGTCTCGGAGTTTGGTGATTTTTTCGACGTAGATCCGATGCTTGGTTATAAAATTCAGACTTTCGTTGAGGAAAAATGTTTGATTTTTTCAAGCCGTCCTTATCGCTAGTGCTCTGAGTGGTCGGTGACTCCTGGTTCTTTTTCTTCACCCGGTCCAAGGAAGAGCGAAATATCGATGTCAAGTCCATGATGAACCAGGCCAAAAAAGTGCACTTATACGCATGAGAGGCTGGAACAGCGGTGGCAGTTTCAAAACTATTATGAACTACTCCTGAAACATTTCAATTAAAGCTAACGATCAACAGTTCAAATTTGCAAATAACAGACGCATAATTTTGAAGTCTGTTCAACAACCTTACCTTTTCAACCAAAAATATGCCGTTAAGTGGAGTTGAATTATTTTACATGAGAGATTTTGCCCATAGAACGAGTCGCAAGCTGTAAATAAACATAACGAGTGAGATGATTTACACCACAGGTCACCAATTAATGATCTAAAATACGGCAATTTTAATTGCAATCACGACAGTCAAACAAAAATAGTTTTCTTGACGTGTCGGGAATCCTGATCGACGATCCACACAAAAATAATATTTTGCAGCTGATCAGGCCATTTCCGCTTAATGCATCAAGTAGCGTTTTCCGGCCGCGTTTC
>VRMD01002965.1:0-11948 GCA_009872375.1 Sminthurides bifidus | reverse complement strand
ATTTCACGTAATTGTGCAAATGCATTTCCTATTCTTAGAAGCCTTGCCATGGGGAACAGTAATGGAAATTCCGATGCCTCAAAGGCATACCTCCAAGCCTTCGTACTTTTCTCCTAGTGCTATTTTCAGTCATATTGGAGAGAGTAACGAACAGAAACGAAATTAGTTAAGCCATAGAGACAAAAGCGTTCTACTCTGCCCAATTCCTAAACTTCTCGATATAACCGACCCTTCTGTCGCCCCTGGTGATATCACAAGATTCTGACTTCCCAAAATCAGAGGCGGAGAAGGCAAGCAGAATTGATTTTTGAAACGGTAAAAGGGAAAAAGGCATAGCGAGTTCTGAAGTCCATGTGAATTTTTCAGATAGCTAGCAAATCCAGCAGTGCGATAAGCGTTGGATACTTTGCTGAATCTCGTAGAAGTAACTTGACACCATTTCAAATTCTACCGTGGCAATGCCGAACACTTCGAGTTGGAAACAGAGCATTATAAAAGTCATTGTGGTACTACGGTACTGACAAGCATGCCTTTTTACCAAGCTCGATCTTACAAAAATTAGTATGCGATAGCCCAGTTTGCAAAAAATATGGTCGAGATTAAACAGAGCAACGATCATGTAAACCCTGGCGGATATTTTAAGATTATTTTGGGTTTAAGAGAAAAAGTATGAGTGGAACATGCAAAAAGAGTTTTGGAGCTGAGCAAGTCTTGGGGAATTGCACTGGCCGCGGTTTCAAATTATGCTCTCTGCAATAGAGACGCTTTTGAGCTATAATTTATGCATACGTAAGTACGATGTCATAAGCCAGGCTAGTGGCAGCAAGTATAGCCAAGATCCATGTATTGGTAGCCCGTAGCAGCTTTACTATTTTTGACGAAGGAATAACTAGAACGGAAGAATAAATTACACATTGCACAAAAGCGGAAACGTGCGCCCGCAACTCGAGATAAACAGCAGCAGCACATAAAGATGTCCTCAGGAAACCGAAATCCAATAGGCTCGGACTCTGTTTCCAGGATTACCGAGTGCTTTGTGGATTTAAAATTTCAAGTGAGTAAAGCAAGTTCACAAGCGCTCCAGCCTTGTGCACTAAATCTTTCCGGAAAATTTATAAGAGAAAACAAAGTGTTCAATTTTTGCTAGGCTGAAAAACAGCTTGTGCAACCCTTCCTTCCGCCATCCCACCGAGACTCCTTCTTTATCGTTTTTCAAAGCTCACCCACTTTGACTCGTGCAGCGGCGCTAAGAAACCTTTCTGCAAGTAAACAATATGACCTGCGGGAATCAATTCTTCAAGTAGCTTAGAAATACCGAAACCATGCTAACATCCTTGCAGTTTCAGACGCACGTAGTGCACATCATGTGACTGACCCATCCTTTTCCCTGAAGACATAAAGTTTTGTTGGACACTCCGTACTTGAAATGAGGTAGAGAAGGAAAACTTGAAAGGGAGTTGACAAGAATCAAGACGATTTGCAAAGAGTTTAGCATAGAAGGAAACTGCTGTATCGTATAAGCCGTCAAGCTAATCCATCACGTCCACCGAAATTTCCCGGCAGTTTCCAACAGCATTTCCAACATCGGCAGCGATCAGCTCATCCTTCATAACGCATGCCGAATGGCTCTTGTCGCTGGAACAGCTCATACTTACTTGAGTTTATTATTGTCCAGCTGGAGAAGGAAATTCGCCAAACTCGTTTCTTTTGCAGATTATCAGCGAAGGGTAAAAGGCTTTCCGTGCATCTCAAAAGCAGGAGGAGGAACAGCCGCGAGGATATTGAAGACACGGAGAGCTTTCGTCACACGTACCATTTGGATGAGTAATAAAAGCGTTAAATATTCATTTCTCCAGTGTGACACATGAGAAAAATATCGCTTTAAAACATCTGGGTGAAGAAATCTGGAAACTTAGCTCGACAAATGTCCGCTTTTAAAGTCCAGCCTTGGGAACTTTATGAAGAGGAAGAGGAATTACATTCCAGCTCTGGAGTCACTTAACCTTCGGGGATGAGACAAGCTGTTCTTGGGACTGATACTAATGCAGAGCAGAAGGGGAGAATCGATCCGTTCTCCCCTTTAAAGTGCCATTTCATTGTGAAAGTTTAAAAGAGAAATAGCTATCCAAATGGGTGTATAACTGCTGAGAAAATACAAGAACTGCATCCCATCGAATCATCTGCAAGGATCACAAAGTCCGCCGCCACTCATTCCGCTCAAAACAAACTAAATCCCGGAGAGAAACTTTCGATTAATGTACAACATTAAACATCAGTTAGACATTATGTGGGAACTGCGATGTGAGCCGAGACTAAAACTACTTGCAAGAGGCAGATAATGAAAAATTCCATTAGACTAATTGCACCAAGGGTGCACTCCCATTACAAAGCGAGCAAATCTGATGCCGTTAGCGAGTACAGCGGATTGTGCAACTGCAGGAACGGAAGCGTGCGATAAGTTTGCGTGCTTCAAAACGATTTCCCTAAATTACCATATGCACTTGAATAAATTTACGATACAGTATTAAAATAAATCGAATTTAATAGCAGGTATTTTCTTCCTTTGTAATTACAATGTAATCTGACTCTCGCCTTTATGCTGCATTCGACGTTAATTATTGCTCTGACTTTGATCATTTAATAATTTCTACATACTGACGAGCCCATTCCAGAATGGGTGAGCTGCAAAACTTGATACCATTTTCGGTGTACATAGTCGGTGTAATGACAAGCACTTTTAGGAAACCTTTGTTATCGGTTAATTTCGGCTGTGTACGGAAATATTATGTAATTCTGGGAAGGTAGCAAGAGCACTGTGTGAGCAGAAAGTAAGCTGAGTGAAAAGAAAAAAAACAACTTTCCCTGTACATACTAGTCCAGATAACAGAGAAAGGCACCGAGGTTCAGAAGTTTCTGAGCAGGGCAAGTTTGCACGATTCAGCACTTGAAACCCGTTCTGACAGCTTTATGATTCCGAGAGTAAATGCTCTAGGGGGTGAAAAAATTGCTCGTGCTTAAATTAGTAAGCCAGAGCAGAGACTTGGAGAGGGTATTTTAAAAACCATGTAAATAAATCATGGCTTGGTGAGCTTTCCAATTAAGAAAACTTTGAGAAACATAAGGGAGAGTGCATTAACTTTGCACCCGCTGATTGCAGAATGAAATTCTCCATGCGTACATTTTTGCGAACAGGTAATGAATGGACGCCTCCAAAGGACCGTTCAGAAAGATACTGGGTAAAAAACTAAGACGGTGACTTTTTAACCCATGACTGTTGAGGTATCCCTTGCGTAGGGGATGGTGGCCTACTTATGACGAGAATTTAATCTGGCGTAAGTTATTGCACCTCTAGTTAAATAAGGAACCTGCTCAAATTAATGAGCTATGGCTAACAAAGTGAGCTGTAGATGGAATGCTAAAATTTATTATACTAACGATAAGATAATTCTTGATTTTGTTCTCCAGTTTCTCTCCTCCAAACCGTGACCTCCTCTTCCACGCCCACCTTGAAGAAGAGGGGAGAGAGCTCAGCTCCTCATCGAGTAGCCATAGAGCCAGCTTAGCCATAAAAGTAAAAGTATGCACTGGTTTATCATTACGCATAGTGTACTAAAACGGGCACAGAAAAAATGAGGCCGTAACAGCATCAGAGGTTATGACGACCAAGACCTAGCCGAGCCTCAAGAGAGAATTAGGCTGCTGGACCCAGTAAAGCACGGTACTAAAATCAGTTGTTTATGAAAAGATGCTATGGTATTTCGGAAAGTACTCCTCTGCGAACGACACGCAGCGATTCGATAAATATGAGGAGTCTTGAATGGAATCGAGGCTTTGGTGGAGGTATGTGGTTTGTCGAGATGCGGCAATAAATACTTGATTTAACGCGCTGACTAAACGCTTTTGAAACGCTAAGATTAAGGGAAAGATGACTGAGAAAAATTCCATTTTCAGCACTAGGACAGGAAGCTCGTGCACAAGTGAAGCACAACCCTGTATGTATTTTTTGATAGCTGTGGCCTAATAAAAGGCCGGAAATATAAACGCTGGACGTACATCGAAATTCAATGGCCTCCTTTTGAAATATAATAGCGAGACTTGTACTTGTAATTCATCTACTGACGGAGGTTTTAAGCTATGCTCGCGACATTTGAGTCACCGAGGCGTACAATTTATGAAATATTCAGCTGCAATAATAACATTTATTTCCCGATTCCGTATAATAAGTTGTAAAAAAAAGAAGCGGCCTTCAATTTCACTGGCTTTGATCGGAGAATAGCACCAGTGGCAAATATGGGCCACCCTTATTGTGATGCATTGCGACTTTAAATCTCTCCGTGTGGAGAGACGATGGAGTCGGCCCAGGTAAAGTTTTGCGAAAGAAAAAGAATAAAGGTGGCGGAATTGATTTCCGGTTATTTGCACAATATTGCAGAGGAAAGCAGGAATTGCAGATTGTGGCGTGGAGATTTCAAAAGGGACTTGGGGCGGGATACACATTTGAAAATTTCACAAATTGAACTCCGACGATTGAATTTAGACGATGCGGAGATGATGGCACATGGCATAAAACCTTGGAAATAACCCGCTACAGAATTCCATCAAAAAGGATTGGGGCGACAATATATCAAAGCTATTTTTAATATACTGGGCAAATAATGTGGGAACGGGAAGGAGAAAGTTATAACAATAAAACAGGATGGCTGAGATGGGCCGAAGACAAATGGTTTCTCAAATCAATAGACTGCTTGATACGAGCTTACGGCGGGGAAGAAGATGCAACGGAGAAATTCCCAGTCATAGCAGCAAAGCTAGTACCTAAGACCCTATAGTAGTGTACTCCATTTAACTGTAGTGCAGACTAGAGTCGGATGCGGTGAGTCCGTCTCAACATCCTCGCAAACGGGAGCGGAAAGGAGTGGTGAGTACAAGGAGCCCGAGACTTAGGCATATTTCAAGAGGTAAGAAATAATATTTCGCGGAATCCGACAAAATCTTAGCTGTCAAAATTGGCGAAAGTACAAAGGGGAGGGAAGGAGAGAAACACACTTCAGTGATCGTGACTGGCTCCTTGAGCACTTTATTTGAAATGTTTAATATCTTGATGATGTACTGGAGAAGCTGAAATGGGCTGGCAAAATATATTACTAGTGAAATTGTAACCAGCGGAAGAGTATTGCACATATCGCTCCAACCCATTTTGCAAATGGTCATTTCCAGTTTACCTAAAGCTAAAGCACCAGCAGCCGACAGACCCTCTGCACTCTGAAAGCTATCAGCGAATACCCATCCATCTTCCTTCCACGCCAACTTGAACAACGTTAGACACCAACATGTGTAAGCTGAAGTTGTCTGTTCACCAACTCAGTATTGGTTCTAAGAAGAGCTTCAAACGCTCTTTACGTTCTGCCCGGAGGAAGTGGAGCGACCGGTCCTCAGTACTCAGAACCAGAGACTGGTGGAAGCAGCAACGAGTCTCCCGTCGGTACAGACCATTTCATCCTCGCAGCAATGTGAATAAATAGGACAAAAAGAAATTTACCTAAGTGATTCGCATTAAGTTGCCGCCTCAATATATTTCTTAACAGTTGCAAAACAGCCATCATGTAACCCATTAATTTAACTAAAAGGTCTCGTGGCAAGTAATCGTATCAACTCGCAACAAATCAAATTCTTTTGCAAAGGCAAAGCAAAACTGCGCCTTCAACTCTCTCAGACGCTAAGTGCATCAGACCGGCTTTCTCCCCGTCAATGGAGAAACCATGAGCAATGTTCTGTCAGCATTACTTATTACAAAATTTTATTAAAATAATGAATTTTTACCCCGGTCCTGATGAGATCAAGCGCATGGCAATGCTCATTCCCGTTGACGCTACAAACATTGTGTAGCGTCTTTTGACAGGAAAGAGCGGAATACATTTTTTTCTCATGCCCGCAGCGAGAGCGGATGGAAAGATGAGACAATGAGAATATAGGGTTGGAGGGGAAGTGCCGCTAGTATGAAAATTATTATCCACTGTAAATTACAAAACAAGTAGGGAGCGGAAGCCCTCATGGAACCAGATAAGATAAGGACGTGTGGTAATCATAACTGAAGAATGCCAACAAATATCGCATCAAAAAGTCAAAGCATGAAAAGAATGCCATTACTGATCCTGTGCACAACGACTCCAAGCACGCCAAAGCAACTTCTTCGGGGGTAGAGCTCTCCTCACTCACATCCTCTACGAGAATATGAGGTAAAGTGGCGTAGAATTCTTATTCTCCATCTCTCTCTATGCTCCCTTCCATCGGCCAAACTCCATGGCTGGAGAAAGTGGAGAAAGGCCAGACACGTTGATAGTTATTGGCCAGCAGTGTCTTCGCCAGTCTGCTTTCTTCCAGTTGTTAAAAGTCCGAATGTAAAATGATTTCACGCCCAAGTTGATACATACAAGAAGTAGTGCTGGAACAATAGTCCAATTTTAACAGCAGCCAAAAGTGAGAGCTCAACTTTTTGATACTGAAAGTTGAAATGGCCAGCTGCCTTCACATAGTACTGGTGTTAGGTATCAGTGCGGAGATTGGCGGCAGTTCTCCGGGAAAAAGCTTGGAATTCAAGCCACTAACAATATGGAAAAATGCGAAGCATGTGCCCACGGGTAATCTGAGCAGTCTATTTAAAGTAATGGTAAAACGATAGTACAGAAGAGCTGTAGACTGCGTATGCTTCTGTAAATATCCTTGTCTTGTTGATGCCTAATGACCCGAACATCCCAAGTGCGGAAGTTGGCGGAATGCAAAAGAAACAAAGGACGAGAGGGAAATCCGCATGGTAAAAAATTTCTCCCAGCTGCAACAAAGGTCACTGAAGAAGAAGAGGACTAGAGAGAGGAAAAAGTTGTGAAATAAAAAACGCATGAGTTGGAACTATAAAAATACTTTTCTTTCAAGCACGGAATAATTTTCGGATAGTTGGCTAGCAAAGGGGAGGGAAAGAAAAAGAATGACGGCGCTGGATTTCAAGAGGGACACACAACAGCAATATCTGCCTACAAGACTAATTACATGCTCGTTTATTTAAAAAACTATGGCTTTGAAATGCAGGGGAAATAATGCGTGAAAAATACCAAGAGAAAGTATACGACCTTCAGGAATAGGACGGACGTCAAGGAAAGTTCTGTCATTGCACCGTTTTACGTTTATACGTACGTACGTACACAAATGAACATGTCTAGTGTAGCTCAAGAGCTTTTCAACTCCTGTACGTGTGCAGGTTCATGGATCAACTGAATGGAGTTAAACGAGGTAGTCGTCTTTCTTAATATGCACACGGTTTGAGGCGGTAGTTAAAAAGTTTGCAAATTCCATTTGCATGAGCTTCTTCCCAGCATTCCGCCGTCAGCCATTTCAACTACGGCAGAGGATTATTCTTTAAGATCCTGCAGAGATGTTACCCACCGCCCTCAGTGGAGCAGAAGTGGTAAAGAAGGCTAAAATACAGTCAATGACAAATGTTGCAATAAGGGTACATGAGCGAGGATGCGACATCCTTAATGGCAAATGTGAGAAGGGAGGGTTCTTTCTCTCATGATTTAAGGCTTGGACAAGGGAAGAATATTCAACAAATGGAAACCTATTATACCACATAAGCATCTCAAAGCAGTTGTTACGCTATTCTTTTGTGTAAGTGGACTCACTTCGGCCCTGTACTCTGCATGATCTTCCGTACATGCTGCATCGTTTCCTAATCTGAATAGAGGCAATCAAGAAGCTTGTGAGGAAAATTAGCACTGTGCCTCCCACAAAGTCAAGTCTCCTCTCCTGTGTGTCGACTGGCGTGTGTGTTTGCGTGTGTGTGTTTGTATTTGTGGAGAAAGTCTTTGGCTAATCCATTGTGAATGAAGGGAGCTGGAATCTATGCATGTGCACAGCCATTGTACATACAAATCCAATTTATGTCTCTATTCACTACGGCGTTTGTCTTCCTGGCTGGCAATGAATGAACAAGGACACTTTCCCCCTTTCGCTGATTAGACTCATTCACCGTAATGACCCCAGTGCTATTCTAAGTCCAAAAGTTAAATTAAAGCACACTTTCACAAACCACTAGACCGGAGCAGTCCGACAAAGACTTTCTCTCAACGCAGGTACAAAATATACCTTTCACCGCCAGTAACGAAACTAGAAATGGCCCTGTGTACGACTCCTATTGTTGGAGCAGCACTCCACCGGCTCATCCATTCTTGCTAATGCATGTACATACTTCTTACCTGAAGTAACATACTTTCCTTGCATATGTTCATCATTCAACCGTCAATATGACGTGCTTGAGATTCGATTAAGTACGTTTTCCTCACGCAAACCATTTGTGACCGCAACTCGGTCTTTCCATCAACTTTCGGCCCTCTACCGTGGCATAGGCGGAGGGGCCGTGTGCTTCAAATTGTAAAACTTGGAAAGGGAATAAAGTGTTGCCACAAATCGAGTAAAGAAGCTAGATTCATTTTCCCGTTAGTGGTTGGTTCTACATAATGGGAATCGCAGTGATTGTGTGAAGGTCACCGCAGAATTAAATTGCACGAGATTTTCATTGGAGCTCAAGAAGAATTAAAGGTTTTTAGGGAAAAATCAGAACGAACCAAGCCACATTTTACCAAGTTGCTCTCACACTGAATTTTCGGCGAGTTAAATTCGCGAATGGGTCCAAGAATGTGCAAGACGGAAATGTACGCGGATGCCAAGTCTAAAATGTTCCAAGAAGGAGAATATTCACTACATGTCTCAGCCGAAGGGAGTTCGACAGACTAAACTGGCGAAGTTAGGGCTGCCGAACTGTTATGTGTTATTGGCCTCGTTTGGGGAATGGTTGAGTCGTAGGAAACTCGCGGAGACGGAATGACACGGATGATTAGACGGAGAAATTCCGTGGTAATGTATGGCGGCTTAGGAAAATAGTGCCGAAAAGAAATTGACGAGGAGGAAGAAGTGCGAATGTACATAACAAGGGAAGGCACTGGGGCCCCCACTACGGTGAGTTTCGAGAAATCAAGGATGAAATTGGCGCAAAGTTTTGTAACGAGATGTTATTTAAGGGATAAGGCTAATGCTGCTAGATGCAATTAGGACGGGCGGAGCAGAAAATCTTTCACGACCGCAGATAAAATCTTTTTCAACCATAAGCAATCTCGCGACCTACAGCTTCAGGTAAGTCCCTCTTTCACTCGGTAGTCTGTACAAATTTGCTCCCACATAAGCATATATTGGCAACTCAGCAAGTATTTCCATGTAAACGCCAAGACAGTTTTGTACCAAGAGCTGCATTTACGAAAATCGGGTAAAATGAAATTGAAGAACCAGAGCACGGTTTTATTTGTTGAGAAAAGGGTTTATCCCTAAGCATGTATGTTGGGTAAATTAGAATTTAAATCAAAGTTCCTGTTCCTCATAGCTCCGCCTGAGACGGAATTCAGATCATGTCATTGCTCTTCAGAGCCCATGTATGCTTCGAATTTTGATTCATTACAGCCCGAGTTTCAAGCTGTTAGGTAATCTCAGCTTCGTAAAAATGCCAGGATAACGCTAAAGTACAAATACAGTACAAGTTACTGCTAAACACCTAGGAAAGACTTCTTGCTCGGAGTTTTGAATCGCGTCATTGTCATGGTAAATACCTGGCACCGGAGCAATCTTAGATTCCGGATCGCCGACTAATTCAACAATGGACCATAAATTAGATACCGAGAACTGCACACAAGTGCAATTGGCTCCACTAACAGAAGCAATTAACAGCTCCCGGTGACTGCACCAAGGACGGATTCAGGCCAAGGAGAGGTAATTTTCCAAACTTTTCCTTGTTTGTCGAAGAAAAGTGGTAAACAGGAGAAATTACAGCTTTTAATCTTTATGTAAGCGGTTAAAAGCCGAGCAAGTTTTTGCGGAGCACAGTGGTAGAAAAAGAGGAGTTGTGATAGAAGCAACTATTTTGAAGAAAGTGTCATGACAGAGATGCCGGCAGACCTCTCACAGCAGGGGCCAAGAGTATCGTTGGCTGGGACTGAAGTTGATGAATGTAGCATCGTTTACAATCCTGTAGATTTTTCTTCGCGTCCTTGAAATGACGAAGGGAGTTAACGATAGGGGTGTGGAAGGAATCCTGCATTGGGTAACAAAATCATTTGGTGGCATTCAACCTCCCAAAGAAGCCATGTAAGCTACTTTTCTGATGACAGATTTCGGTTGCGTACCGTTGGCTCTGGGGTAAACAAACTTGTCAAAATGTGGCCTCAGCGGGTGACTTGAAAAAATCTTGGAGACGACGACCGTATCATTTATTTGACGGTGAACGAATGAAAAACATTTTACATGATGAATGACAGAGTGGTACTTGTTACGCACTGATTGCACGCCATGAGAGCTCGTCAAAATCATAGAGTAAACATGATGAAAGCGTCTTTTCTCCACGCAATCAGGTAAGCTAACATTACCACTCGACTTGGAGATGCTGCCGGGATAACGGTAGGAGCAATTTACCACAGAAACCAATGCAGCCAAGGTATACAAGAAACTTGCTGTTTGCCCCAGCACGTGTACACCCTTAAGCCCACGTTACTAAACACTTGACTGAAATCCTTACCCGATTCCTTCCGTAGTTAAGGGCAGTCAAGTACAGAGCGAGGGTGGGGGAGGAAATGAAGGAGATCGTGCAACGATCCTTTCGATTCTTTCAAGAATCGGAACCATTCAAGGCATGCACAAATTGTAAAAACTCTGTCGACAGAGAGATGAACGCGACAAAGTCAATGTTTTAAGCACCGACTAAAACGTCACGGAGAAAGTTTCTCATGGGAAGCGATGGAGGAAACTGGTAGGGAACTCATGAAGGAAGTGACGAATGTACAATATTTGTGCATGAGAGAAAGTTGGGATGAAATGCAGCGGAACTGCAAGTGTGTATGGTTTCCGATAAATTGAGTAAATGTATGGGAAACGTCCGGCTGAAATCTACAAAGGTTTTTAGTTTTCAAGCAAACGAGAGCAACTTCCTTTCAGCAGCCCACGGCCGGAAAAGCTCGTACCTTGTAATAAAACTTGTTTGACGTAAAGAAAATCCGCGTCAGAGTTGTCGCTGCCACACAGCTCGAGGTCAGGAGCCATAAATTGAATCAAAGCTCGGTCGCCACATAAATGCAAGCGAAGCTTTTCACCAGCCCACCATATTTTTAGCAACTCGGCAGTTGTGAATTTAGAGGAAAAGGGATAATTTATTGAGGTCTGCTTTTGTTTTCTTCATTCCATTCAGACCCAAGGCCCAAGATCAAGACCACATGCATCTCGACTTGATCAATCAGCAAGCACAAAGCCACACGCTATCACATCACGGAAACTCTGATTGCCCAGGTACATGTTATAATTGCTAGGGTATGTTAAAAGCCGTTGCAAAATGATTCTTGTGCACTGGGGATGGTATCCGTGGAGGGGATTTTTACGAGCTGCAAAACAGATAACACTTACCGTTTTGTCGTTGAGCAAATTTACTTTACAGTGTAGAAAAGCAGTGGCACCCAGCGGGGCCGTTATGTTTGTCATATTGAAATGGTCGTCGAAAAAGGGTAATGGTTCTGACGTGGTAGTGGGCTCCTCTTCTTCCGATTCCAGCTCATACTCTGAAACATACCAGATTACAAGGGCAGGTGAGCTCAGTTCTTTCTTCAACGCGTCTCAAAAAGTAAACCGACCTTCCGAATCCTCGGTAGTATTAACACTTAGCACATAGTTTCGTCACGGCAACTGTCATAAACTCATGCCGAGATCGGGGGTATGAGAAGGACGCCGGAACCACACACATGAACGTTAAATAGAATTGGCTTCCGTGTGCAACTTGTGCACTATCAATTTATTTAAATGCAGAGCATGTAATGCCGCCCCACAAGGGCTATTCGAGCAAAAAGTCCAGGAGATCCGCACAGCTT
>VRMD01002964.1:0-11949 GCA_009872375.1 Sminthurides bifidus | reverse complement strand
GCAAGCCAATGCCGTGTCATTGCAAATCGACGTAAAATAATCAAAAATTGTGCCTACACTACGTGCCAGCCTTGACGGAATTACAATCCGTTGGAAACGGATTACACTACACGGTCGTATACTGCCAAAGATGTAGACTCCTAAAAACCTCAAAGCTATTTTGCAAGCTTCTAATGGTTTAACTCTTCATTAATATTCTTCTAATTGTATGATGTGTTCGTTTGCTAAGTAGTCATAGCCGTCCTAATATACCTCGTTGAAAGTTAAGTCTGGGCTCTGTTACGACGTGCCTTCGCAACGTAGGTAATACAATCATTTCAGTATTAGCGGATGTATGTATGCGAAAGTTTCTATCCTCTCATAAAATGATAAGACCAAAGCTAATAAAACTAACTCATTTAGTCTATTTTAAAGCAGTTTTATTTACCACCTCGGTTAATTGCACTGAAACTGAAGGATTTTAGTAGGAGATACATTTCAACTCCAAGATTTCATCGAAAGCACTGAACCTTTCATAAAAGGATTACATGGACAAAGCATCGATATAAATTGACCGAATATATTACAATCACGGTCTCAAATGACACTGTATCTTACTTAACCTTTACTTCTACTGAGCAGCGTCTCTAGACGGCATTAGTACATTTCTGTTGGCTAAAATATAGCTAGGAGAGCAAACACACCGTAGAGGAGAGCACATGGGTATGCTACAAGTGGCTGCTGCTTCTGGAGACCTAAGGCAGTAACAAATAATTTGGACGCTGACAGGCTGCACCATAATACCGAAAAGATGGTAAAAATAGTACCGGCTAAACCCTGCAATGAAAGCAAAATGTTCAAGCCAGCAAGTCCAACCATGGGCAACAAACAATACCCCAGTACCGACACAGTAATGCCTAAAGACACCCCAGCGATACTCATCATATTTAGTAAAAAGTAAATGGCCAAACAACCGATGACTCCTATCCCATAAATATAACCAAAATGGATCTTTCCTGATAGCAGCAAAAAGAATCCAAAGAGAATACAAAATATTACTGGCCCAACAATATCTGCATCTTGTAGTATCATTGCATCAGTTGTCCTCAATGGGTTCAAGACTGCACGAGTCTTCTCCAAAATGTGATATGGATTGATTCCAAGTTCCTCCAGCAAAGGTGGCTCGTCATCAAAACTTTCGAAGCCAGCATCTTTGGCACCAGGACCTACCGGCTGTGGAATAAAGTAACTCGGAGTTTCTGAAGGAGGGGAATATGGGTTACTGCTGCCGTAATCATTTGCTCCTCCAGCTGCCTGATTATCGTACTGGTTGCCGTAATTGTAGTCAAAGGTTCCAAACGGTTGCTGTGAGGATTGTGGGGACATTGAAGTGTACTCAAATCCCATACCAGAGGCATCCCAATCGTTATCAGAACGAGGATCCATTGTCTCCTAAAAACAAGTAAACGAAATTTTAACAAAAGTATTTGCGGAATCATGCTAATGATGAACAGTTGCTATAGGAGTAACTCACGTTTAATACGATCTAGAAGTTACATTCGACGTCAAAAACGGTGATTAATAAACGTTCTTAACTCCCAGTAGAGAACTCCAGAAAGCAGAATCAGGATGTATTGTTAGTTCCTGTCAATAAACAATTTGCACTGTACGCATGTATAGATGACGTGTAATTATTCAAGCACAATCAGTTGTATAGATGACGTGTAATTATTCAAGCACAATTAGGGTCCATTTGGGTAGATCTATGGCACAAGCTCTGTATTCGGTCTTTACCACCCAAGTCTGTTATATTTTCTTACGCTGTCAATATCAAGTTGTCACATAATGTCATTTAAATTCAACTATTCCCTGATTTCCGTGTCGAGTTAAATTCCAGACAGATGGAGAATGAAGCTCGTTAAAATTGAATGACGGCAGTAAGGTAAAACGCCACACGACAGTAACGCATGACGTCTTTAAATAAACTTACGTAAGACTGGCGTCTTCCAATGCTTCTGATTAACACAAATCGCAATTAAAGGGTAGTTGAAGGCACTTCTCTACTTTTTTAACTTCGTATGTATATATAATATAAGCTTTTAAAAATCGCATTTATGAATCAGAAAAAACTCGCAACGCGTAAAGCTATACATAGTGACCGACGATACTTGAGGAAAAATCTGCATACGGCGACGTATGCATAAGCAGATAAGTTGGCTTTAAATAGTAAAAAGCACAAGCAGTGTATGCATGGTAATAAGTTATATGCTCATGGTACCCGGACCGGAGGAAGGAAAGTCAGGAGAAAGGGAAAGCAGCTGTCTGGCAAATTCACCACTTTCTCCTAAACGTTTATGCATTTTGCCTTTTTGGGTACTAATACTAATGAATGGTATCTGCTTTCTCCTCGACTCGAGACGGTATTGCACCGTAGGTACAATGCCAACATTTTTAATCCATTCAAAGTACTAGTGACCTAAAGGATTCATCGTGCTGCTATCACAGAAGACAATTCTTCACTCCATGCAGGCTGATTAACGCCTTTGAGCTACGTTACCATCTGCATAGCGTGACTGTCTTTTATTCTACATGAATCAATCGTTTCTATGAATTGAATGAAAAATTATCTTGTTTCAGTATACTTTTTAGCTATAATGTAGCATAAATATTTACACACCACTTGACTGCATTGGACGAAACAGTTAGAACGACTATGGGAAATCAACATGGTGGAGTTACAATACGGCAGAACTCTCGTTTAGCGTTTGAGGAGAATTTGTTTTCTCCGCCAGAAAGTGAGAGGGCAGAAGTATCGAAGATAAGGTTTGTCGAAAATTCTTGGCACAGTGACCTCGTGTTCGGGATTTCAAGTCTTGCTAGCACGCGCTCAAGGCCCCGTTGGAACCGTAACGGTATTGATAAGGGAGAGGATAGCTGCCGCAGCATATTTCAATGCAGCATTCGGTGATGAGGAGTAACACAACGAGAACAAGAGCTCCAAGAAGACTTCATCCAAATATCCAGATCCAAGAAGGAATAGGTTTTTGGAATGAGAGCATCTTTGATGTGAGAATATGCGTCCTGCGTGTTTTGGCTGGAAGAATTTCTTCGAGCTTCGCAGGGAGAAAGTAGGGCTGGGCCGAAACGTCTGCGTGCTTTCTCGGATTCTCGAATAGATACTGATACGGGAAACACAGAGCTCGGAGTAACCCAAGTCAGACTTTCTTCCATTCACCTCAACTCGAGCTCTTACTCCATTATTGTTTTACTTCCAAGTTGCAACTCCACAGTTCGTAAGTATAGGGTTTTAACTCCTGTGTTATTTTTAATCCCTTCTCGTGACCGTATCAAAGCTTCCTAATCTTGTTATAATTACGTTTCAAATCGTACTTGATTCTCTTCTTCCAACCCAATTTGCGTATCCTCATCATCAGGCAAAGGGCAATCTACCCCTGGGAGGGGATCATTTGTTTATCCTACTTCGTTTAAACGATCAACAAGGACTGTTTCCCACTGAAAATTCAAGGTAGTAAGTTGCAAGAGTTGTAGACATTTCCATTACTGCATACTGATTATTAAATGTGGTGATGAGTTTGCCTTCAGGAATATTAAATTAACTTGAATTACTTTACTGGCATGAATTTGAAGCAAATATTTTATCAATTTCAGCTTGGTGAGGAGTCCAATATGCTGGGTGGTGACGGTGTTTTCGGGGGGGCTAAGGCAGGGGCCCCTTTTGACCCCGTTGCTTTTGCTAAGAAAATACCCGTAATTCTTCGAGCTTTGTGCTTGGTAAGTTTGCAATTGAGTTTTGTCCTCCTATTCAGGTCATGTAGCCACAAGTTTGTATAAAACCGAAGTGACGCACATTACCCCTTGAATAATGATTGCAGTTATTCGCCATTGTTGTATTTGGATGCATTTCCTCTGCTGGATGGCGATTCGAAAGGAAATTAACCAGGGAAAAGTGCTTATACAATGATGATAGTTCAGCTTGCAATTTTGGAGTTGGTATTGGTGTCATAGCATTTTTAGCTTCTATTGGATTTCTGGCTGGCGAATATCTATTTGAGCAAATGTCATCGGTAAAATCACGCAAGCACTATGTCCTCGTTGACCTGGGCTTTTCAGGTACGGTACATATCTTCGACTATAAAGTACAAGTCAAAGAGGAAATTTCTTGACTGATAACTGATGAATGACTATCCCTTCCAGGACTTTGGGCTGGATTATTCTTCATCGGGTTCTGCTACTTGGCAAGTGCTTGGAGCAAATCTCCAGACCCACCTCCAGATGTATCAACTGGCAGTGTGAAAGCAGCTATTTACTTCTCCTTGTTTTCCGCCGGCACTTGGGTACTAACCGATATAATTTGAAATCCTTTCTTTTATTCCTTGCCTGTTTTTGGTGAATTCAAATCCATTAATAGCTGCCATACTTCTGTGCTTCTTCAAGGGCGCTTGTGCATTCCTGGCTTTTCAACGCTTCCGACAGGGGTCAGAGTCCGTGTTCGCCCCTGCTTACGAGGTAGACTCTGCTGCCATGCCAGGTGCGACTGCATACGCTTCTTTTCCGGGCGGCGCTGATGTGGGAGCCGGAAGTTATCAAACACCTCCTTTTGGTGGACAAGCTAACGGTAAGACGACATCTCTCAGGAAATCCCTGTGGCAAGTAAATTTTAAGGTAGCAACAATACGAATCACCAATTTTCTTTCTCACAGCTCCATCAATGGACTACTCTGCTCCGACCTATTAGAAGCCATCATACTCACAGTCAGTCTATTAGGGTAGGATAGCAAGGGTCAGAGGCTGTAGCTTTTGCAGATGGGCATGAAACCTGTTACAACGTTGTTCCTGGCTAAAACAGCTCAACGCTACTGCACTTCCATTTGTCAACTGAGCCAGACTAATAAAACATATGATAATCAATGTAGTGTACAGCAAAGCACAAGAGTCAGACGATTTCCAAATTCTATAGTTTCAGTAACTTGATTAAAGGAAAATCGTTTAAAAAGCGCCCTGCTTTGGTGCGTAGCAAATCGCGATGGCGGTCGGCATCACACTGACGGACCATCATGGCACAATGAGACACGCACTTTAGTCTTGCAACTGAAGCGCTAAGACGTAATAGATTGTCTCCATAGTCACAAACGTTATAAAAAGATTACCAATTCAAACTTGTACTTGCAATGGACTCATTACACCTTTGCAAAGAAGTGTATGATGATTCTAGACCATAATCTAAGCAGTTCGAAAACCATAGAAACGGAGATTTAGCAATATTTGCTCTGTAATGTCTAGTTAAAGCGATTGCAGCGGCGACGGTGTAACTCGCAAGTTTCACTTACTCTTCAATGTTATCGTTAAGCGTGTGTCCATATCTGTATTATAGATATATTTTGATGTCTACGGAATTTATTTTCCTCTAGAGGAAGATTTTTCGTAGCTTAAATTTGATTCAAGAAATTGTGTACGACTTTCACAGTCGCACTGGGTCGAGTTTTGATCAGTTAATCAGTGTTTTATGCCTAGCGAGTGTCCGAATGCTTGCGAGTTAAATGTTGGTTGTAAATTACTGCGACTTATGCTCGATGTTATATTGTAAGTACGCAGAGGGTGAACTAAACAAAACGTTTTTTTATCCGATTGGCGTATGGATAGCTTTCATGGGAGCTGGTTTAGGCATGACCGCTACGTGAACCAAGCAATGGTTAATGGTCTGAATGTCAATAGGCTGGTGCTACCACTTCGCAATATAGGAGAAATAAATAAGGACGTTATTTACCGCGATTTAAGTTTACTACTGCTGTTTTCTACTTCGCACTTGCTGAAAGAACCGCTTTCGCACAGAGTCAGGTATAACAGAACAGACTACTCAAAGCAAATTGGAATGATTGTGAAAGGTAATACTGGAGCGGTGGCTTCAATGTCCAGAGCAGTTGCCATGCAATCACCAGCCTCAGCACATTCTCCGAGGGCCTCTAATACTTTCCCCAATTTGTACCTGACAATGATTTGAAATAATGAATCCGTTTCTCTCCCATACTTACAATGATATTTTTAAGTAACTGGAACTTACCATGTTTGGTGGTCATAAGGTTCTAAACGGATGGAGTCTTGCAATGTCTTCTCAGCTAACCGATGAGATCCGAAATAGTGCTGAATCAACGCCAAGTTTTGAAGTGCTTTCGAATGAGTCGGATGAACAGCTACAGCACTCTCGTAGAACATCCTCGCATCTCCATACTCCTCACAGTACTCCGCAATTTTTCCTCGCTAAAGCCGTCATAAATCAGTTACTGAACAATTTGCGCTCTTCTCAGTTTAAATTCTTGTATATCAAGTACTCACCATGTATAGAATATCTGGATGCGCTGGTGCCACTTGCGACGCCTCGTCAATGGCAGCCAAAGCCTGCTCAGGCTTTTCTAACTTTAAGTACGTCTCTGCAAGCATTACCCAAATATTTATCTGGGCTGCCCACGCCAATTCTCCCGAACTAGAAGCACCAAGAGATCCCTGCAAGCATAATTAGTACATTGAAGCACGATAATACATGCAACTCGAGATTTGTTTCCACACTAGTTTGGACATCAGCAATAAGCTTACGTGAAGACTTAACGACGAAGCAATCTCTGATAACGCTGAGTCAGCTCGAAAACCTGCGTTTAAAGTCCCAGTATTTGTGGATGATCCAGCCATTGAGGAGGCTCTAAAGCTGACAACGGCTACATCAAACAATTAGGTTACGTAAGTACATCAGGCCAGGCCTTTGAATAAGATGAGCAACTGCAGTCCAAGTTACAATGGCGCCTTACAAGAATTTTCTTTATCGACCGGCGATGGAAGATGCAAGGTCCCTCCACCAGTTGGCTTATACTCCGGGCTCTCACTGCGGGAGCCAACGCTGTCGTCAAAGATATTCTTCCACAAAACGAGCATTTGCTTCAACGTCGATATGGCAACCTGTTTAAATTAATCATTTACTGCACTTCCCCAGGTAACAAGAATAAGCAAACGAATCATATTGCTATCCAACTGCCTTACTTCTGGCCCAAGAAGAACTTCCTCAATAGCTGCTTTCATTTGTAAAAATCCTAAATGATCTGGATATTCATCCAAAGCCTCTTCAGTGACAGATAATGCATCGGTATAGTTTCTTTGTGAGGAAAGCAGTAAGATGATGAGCATCAATGTAGGTATGTGAAATGGATACGCCCTTAAAGCTCGTACTGAAAATGAGAAGCTGGCTTGGATGTTTCCGCACCAGGCATATACTCTTCCCAACCAATGTAATGTGAGATAGTCCGTTGGGTCTGCTTCAATGGCTCTAGAATTAAAAGAAACGCAACCACTGTTATTTCGACACACTTGTATTCAGAATTGGTAAGATAATAGTTAAATGACAGACTGACTTCTCCAGAAGTTTTGCCGCTAATTCTAAGCACTCTGTCCTTTGCTGATGCATATGCTTTTCAAATGACAATAAGAAGGTCCCAATCCCTTGGTACAAGTACACCCGTGGAAGTAGTTTCTGTGACACCAACAGTTCTTTCTCCTTTGCCATTTCTATAATACTTAAGGCCTCTTTCACCTACAATTATTCAGGTGCTCATTAAAATTAAATTACTCTTATGGGTTGAACTTTGAATCGATCGGCTGATATCACCATATTTTACTTGCCTGCCATCGTGAGAATAGCTGTTGAGCTGCTAGAAGAAGTAATGGGGTCGGTTTCTTGACTAATTTTGCAGCCTCTAACGTTGCGTGGTTGCCTTTTCTGGTTCTCACGTCTTCGGCGTGAAAAGTCAATGAATATTGAGACCAAATGTGAGGCTCCTCAAAAGAAAACTTTAACGCTCGCTCCAGACACTATGAAAACAAGATTTGAAGAGGATGAGTAATTCCGGGGGGAAGTCTTCCAGAATCAAAACAAAAGCGGGAAAGTCGTTGAACGCCTTATTTATACAGTAGATAATATATAAAATGCGTAACAGACTTCGTTAGGAAGTGAAAAAGTTCCCCATCTTCCTGCAGCTAATGTTAATAAATCAATAATAGAGGCCGCGTTGATGTTAGCTAGTCGTCGAGCCTTCGCAAATTCAGGAGCCTGGTTCAGTACACCATCTCGCATAACAGTAGTCTCGCTAAAATTTTCAAATTTTCACACTTCATAAGCTAATAACGTTGCACTAAGCCTGAAAATTTATTTGACTGTTTTATTACCTTAACTGGAGCGTTAGAAAAATATCTTCCCACAAGTTTCGAGGCGTGAATATGCCTGCTCCACTATGGCACTTCGCTTTCCTCATAGCTAGCTTATTATTCACCACTGGTACCCACTTGTGACGCAACGCAACTTCTGCTAGTCGCCGGTATAGAAGAAGTCTAATTGGCGAGAGCGTACTTGTTTCACAAGTGCTCAATAGCCAATGCAGCTCTTCAACGGCTTGATCTATAGAATCATTTTCCAGCAGGATATTGGGACCTCTTCGTATGGCATGGTCTAGAAGGCCATATGGCCGTTTCTTGTCTACCACTGGTGCTGGAAGTTGACCTGCTGCAAAAATAGAGCATTAGAATAACAGTCAGCTGGTACGGTAACTACAGGCTTCTCTCGCTAAATTATTCTCGTTCAGAAAAAAAAACACACCAGTATTAGCAGGTTGAAGAGTTGCTATATATCGATCAAGTGCTTGAAAATAAGCAATGGCATAATCAGCGGCTCTTCTGTAGCTTGCCAAGACAGTATCCCGTCGCTGCGCTTCTGTCATCGTTTGAGCATTTCTCCACGATCTTCCTACCTACAAAATCAAAATGCTTGAACTGAAAACACGCTATTAAAAGTAAGTAAAAGTCAATCCTCTACAAAAATACAAAGCTTTTATGTTTGTACCTTCTCCAAGCAATAACCACGTATTCCATAAGCTTCAGCGATAAGTTGCAGATTTCTGACTGTACATGTTACAGTATCTAGGTTGTCAAATCCAGATTTTTGCAATTCTTCAAGAGCTTCTTCATACAAACCCGACGCATAGTAAACCTTTGCAAGTAAGACGTATCCATCTGTTCTTAGGCTCGGCTATAACATATAGTAAAATTTATATTAAAATAAGAACAACAATTAATGTTAGAAAATTAATTGTTGCCAGTAGTGCGTATATTATTTCACCTCATAAATTGAACCACCAGTCGTTCTAAGAATGTATTCAGATACTTAATTTCTTACTTGGTCATTTGATTGGTTAAGGCAAATCAAAATCGCTTTCTTCACATCTAGAAGCGCTGATTTCGCTTGACTAATATGAACTTCTGCTGGCTGATGTTCTTCCATCCATAATTCTAGCTTGGCTTCTGCATGAAGAAAATTCATTAAGTTCTCAGAGTTTGACGCGAGGATTTTAGACCGTCCGTTATCCAGAATTTCCAAGATTTTCTTCCAATCTCCGAGTTCTCGACCTCTTTCCACTTCATTTTCCAGACGAAGTGTGGGTTGACTTTTACCACCTTTCGTCGCCATATCGCAGATAATTTCAATTAAGTTAACTGCACTGCACTACAGCTCGTTTGTTTATATTGCATTTATAAATATTCGGAAAAATATGTTATCACAATGTCGAAATCGTGCAAATGAATTAGTGCACGATAATTACATAATAAATGTTTTAACCAGTATTAAATAAAATGAACATTAACAATACAACCAAGACGGGTCCATTCAAGTTTTTATGCCAGCGACAACCACCCAAGTTAAGTTGAGTTTCGCTATTTAGGCCTTTGAGGAGGCGATAACAAAATACGTTCAGTGAGAGAGGAGGTACGTGAATGAGAAGCTGGAGATCTCTTTGGGTGGGGTGGAAGATTGAAGTCTTCAAAGTAAAACGTGAATTAGAGGTAACTTCAATAACGAACTAATTTTTTCAACACTATCCATTATGTTCTTTTTTTAAAATCTGAGTCTTTTCCAACCGTCAAACGAGAAAGTCATCGACCAATTTACCATTATTAAACATATAAGGTATCTCTGCTTAGGAAAACTTGTAGAATAATTCCCCCTCCCGGATTATAAAATTATGCCCTCTACTTACAGTTCAGTTACAGCCGTGTGCACCTTACACATGAACTTGCTGGAACCGTTTAATTAATACAATTTGTGTGCCTCCTTTTTCATTTAAGCTATAGAACGGGCTTTTAGCCGCAGTCATCGAATTTGTGAAAATGTGACTCGGTTACATTTTTTGTTTCCATCATAGCGGAATTCGTCGTCCTGGGAGCAGATAATAGGTAGAGACCCTGCGCTGGATTTGGAATTTTTGAGAAAACACGCAACATGGAAAAAATGTCTCAAGTAAGTACTTTATTCAGTATATTTTTAGGCCCCGAATGACTTTTGAACTATCTTTATCTTTTGTGTCATAGTGGGCATATTGTGGCTTATAGCATTTGTTGATATTTTCAGAGTAGGCCTTTCATGATAGTTAGAGATTACTGCAGACAGGATAACTGTCACGTGCCCGTCAAGAAGAAAAAGACACATCGACGTCAACCTTCGACGTCTCAAGGGAAAATGGAAGCGACATTGCAGCCAGCCGAACCAGCTGAAGTAAGGAGCCTGTTGACTGAAGACATACACATGAGCTTGATTCAACCTAAACTACGTGTCTGCCATCCCGCTTTTGATACTGACGACAATCAGTTGGAGCCAATAGAAACCAAACCAGATTTGATGCCCAATCTCATTATCGGATGTTCGAAGAGACGCCAACCGAGTCTGGCGAAATCAGTCGATATTACTAGGGCTTTAGTAGCAGCTGGAGAGTTTAGTCGAGTTTCCGCTGGTCGATTGCGAACATTGATACGGCATTGGTCCGATCAGCTTACCTCTGGACTTACAGACCTGGACACGGAGGATAACAGTTACAGCTCTGATGACTCATCAGAAGTTGAACTGGCTTCAACTCCAGTCAAAATTGGGGAACAACCGACTCTAGCCAATACCTACAGCGGCTTGAGCCTTTCAGCAAGGTTTTTTTAATAATTACATCTACTTTTCGTGTTGGTTCGTCTCATTTCCTACTCGCCGGTTGCTTTTTCACTGTCACTCTTTATTGTTATTTTATCATTATGGCTTTCACAGTGTCACATCAGTCCAAAATTCTTCATCGGTACCTGAGACTGTGTCGCGCAGCAACTCCAAGCATGAACCAGTTGTCGATTCCAGAGGAGCGCCACGTCAGTTGATCTCTGATGAAGACAGGAAAGGAATGGTAGTTCGAGCGCTGTCGACATTAGTAGGAGACGCAGGGTTTACACGTTAGTCATTCAGGACAGTTTGAAGAAGACTTCTGTTTGGTATAGCTGGGAATCTTGAATTATGACTGAATTTTATTGTTTTAGATGTCAAAATTCATGCATTTGATGTAATATACGGAGTAACGGATAATTTCATGGAAGACCTGACACAGAGACTGAAAAAAGTTGCGGAGCGAGAAGTTTCTGGAATCGACCACGGATTTCCAGTGAGTTCTAAGATGCAAGAAACTTCACCATGGGAATAGAGTTTTGCAAATGTCTTTATGTGAAGTTGAAGCGTCACGGAACGAATCGGTATTACAAATGTTCTGGTTTGCTAGGATCCAGTGGAACGCGTGTTGACTGACATTGGAATGGGTGGTACCAGAGGTCTGCAAACTTTCATTAACACAAGGTCCAGGAAAGCTCCAAATTGTGCTACTTCCAGCTGATTGTGAAGAAGAACTTGTATCAGCGTTCTTTTATCAGACAAGATGGTCTGTTATTTAGTGATAATCAATGAACGGTGACAAAACTCATGAATTCCGTGACTTGGTATCATCGCGACTTGGTTTAATACATCCCACTTTGATCTCAGGGGCTAGGAAAAGAGGATTTACCATAAATTGTGCTCTACTCCTTCAATATTTGCCGGAATAAATTATTTCTAACTGAGTT
>VRMD01002963.1:0-11950 GCA_009872375.1 Sminthurides bifidus | reverse complement strand
TTTTTCGAAATTGCAAATAAAAATACTTTTTCATCCATGCTTCTGCAACGGCAATAAGGCAGGTTTATGCTCTTCTCACTTCAAGGACTAGCTGAGCCTAATATTCCGTATTTACGTTGAGCCACTTGCACATGAGAAAACAAAATTTCAAAACACACTTCCTCACTCGCCAAAGTTTGAAAGGGTTGAATAGCTGCCTCGACAAGTCTAGACTTGACACACTTGAAAATCCCTGCTTGCATAACTTGCTCGTTACGACGACGACTCTCCTTGTCAATGAGGGACTGAAAAGCAAGTGCCGTTCAAGTTGCAGCGGGCGAAGTTTGCATTCAGTTTGCATGACTACTTCGATATGATTAGGTGTTTCAGGCTTTTATAATGAGACGATAGAAGTGTGAGGGTGATATCGTGTAAGGATTCGTAAGATTCATTATGCTAGGTGCTACTTTACTTATGGCGTTCCTTTATACGTAGTTCATAATCTGGATACAATTTGTCAGAACTGAGTACCAGTAAATCACCGAGGTCTGAATCAAACACTGATGACCTGATTTCGACGATGTCTGTGAGAATTGCCCTTGAGCAAAATCGAAGAATATAGACATACAGGGAGAGCTGTGGCAAGTGAGACCTTCATCCATTTTTTCAAAGAGCTTAGCGAAGAAATATCGCCAGTCAGCATGTCTCGTTTGCCTCTCCTTTTTGGGAAATTGTATTTATGTATCAGTGACATTCTTTTTGTTTCACAATCATTTCAGACCGACCCTGTTCACGGTGGTGGTATCCATTCTTGAAATTACCTCGAGACCTTTTATCTCCGTTTGCCTCGCGTTCATCCACGTTGCTTTCTAGCTCTTTGGAGGAGGGAGTTGGTTTCGCAAACGCTTGGAGCTGCACACCATCCCATGTGACAGATTCTGGAACAGGCTGTGTGTTAATATGTGCAGAACTTTCAATTTCCTGACCTTAATAAGATAAAAAATCACATAGCTTTTTCTTTCTGTCACAACCGGTTGCGGAAGGTTGTCAGAGGATTTTCATCTTAGGTACATGCACTTCCAGCATCTTGGACAAGGAGATCAAGTACGTAATGTTGTCCAAATGTTCGCTAAGTATTTACAGAAACTTATGTTTTGCCGCACTTAAGTTCAGCATCGGCTTTGGGCATTTAGCTCCGAGCCAAATCCCACTGTCCATTGCAACTTGGGAAAGTTGCATCCATAAATTGAGTTCTAAACAACTGGAACTGCTTCCCTGTCCTTGTTTGCATGGGCTGGGAATTGAGTTGCAGGCAGGCTGGGACTTTCTAGCTTTGCTTAACTCCTCCGTTCCAATTTATGAGATCTTTATCCTTTTGGTGTGAGTAAACTTTGAACCTTGGGTGAGCTGAGGAAGAATTTATTCAAAGCTAATCTTTCTCTGGCACATAAGTTTTCCCGGCCGTTTCCCAGCCATCTGTGACAAAGCTCTCGCCTCATACGTTACGTTACCTGCTCCCATTTGCATGATCCTCAAGTTCATAGTCGGGACGAGGTTGACTATTTCTCCCGTGCAGATCGCTTACATCCGTTGCTGCATCTGGAAAGTGTGCTCCTCCTCACCCTGTGGTGATTTCATTACTTCTAGAGCCGACTGCGCTTCAAAGTTTATGTCACCTCTCTCAGCCCATTACTTTGAAACTGGGAGCTGAGCTCTCAGAGTACTCAAAGAAGTCTCCTGGCCATGGCCCTTTCAAAGTAAATCTTGCTCATCCAAATCCTCTCACCCTTCCTTCTTCTTGGTTCATTTAAAACCGATTGTGTAATCGTCAGCTTGGAAACATTTCCTACCCCTAATTGTAAACCAGACTGAGTTTTGCCTCGTGGTAGCTAACATGTGTAACATGCTCTCGGTAAGGTTAGGCAACTCCATCCCAATGTTTCTTCCCAGGGAGAGCATCCCGTGGCGAAGACGGCCAATCCGCTTTCACCATGTAACCAAGTAAGCTAGCTCAACAACTTTTCAGCACATCTGTGACAATTCCCTCCTTGGCTTACCAGATCAAATCTCTCACTGTCCCTACGACATATGTTGATTCCAACTTGTCATTCCAACCTTCTCCTGCTCATTCATCCTCAACTTTCTCTCGCAAGGAGTAACACATGCTCTGAGGAGAAGGTGCCATTTAAAATCCTTAACTTCCTCACAGTTCTTGTGTCACACGGCACTTTTACTTCCATACGGCCGTTAGGCAAAACATGTAGCATCCTTTTCACCGTCTTGAACTTTGCCAGTAAAATCCCAACTTGTTTCCCATCCTCTTCACCCATCCCCCCTTCTGCCGTCGATAGAGAGCCCTTCATGACAATTATTTATCTCTCCAATTTTTGGCACAAGCCTTTCTCTCCAAGTAAACTGCCACTTGGGGGAGTTTTGCCCGTACTTTTCTCCGCTTTTATCTGTAATTTACCGGCTACTCAAGCCACTGGGTCTGTAGCAGACATCACCGATCAATGTCGTATCTCCCCCTCTTTTCCATTTGTGTCACTGCTAGTCATCGGCCCGAGGGTCGGCATGAATGACCTGTGACCCTCATCTCTCAAACTTTTGCCACGAGGGCTCGTACTCTCGTACACTTTGCAGTACAGCCATAACATTTTTATGCACACTTCTTCTGAGCAAATATTTGCCAAACTCCCAGCTCTCGTAGCATACCGTAGCCCTGTTCCTTTCAGGAGTCTGTCGACCTCTGGAATACGTTATTTTATGAGATCGTCAACTCGGTAAATTCGTAAACATGCTTTCCCGTCTTGTTACTTTGAATGTGTATACGCTTAAACGCATAATTTGAAAGTGCTATAATTAAATTCCATGTCTTACAGTTCTAGATTTCATCCCTTGTAAATAAATCACGCTTTTAAGACCGGAAACGGTCCTAGTAACTCATGCTGGCAATTAAACTCCACTATCTTAACGGAGGTAAATTGCTCCAAATGCTCTGCCATCGTGCATACAAGAAATTCATTTAGTGGCTGTCACATTGCATATCGTTAGAACCGTGTATACGAGCTTTCTCTAGTTGGGAATGGTCGTGAGGAAAAATTTAAAGATAGGTTTAGTACTATTACGCAAGTTTAGCCAGAGTGCTCAGAATGCTAAGCTGTTGACTGGGTTGATGTGGCGGTAGTGCTGCAAACCAGTAATTTAAGTAAGTTAGTTTAGTATCAGAGATTCGTACCTCGATTTTTCGCCATTTGTTTTCCATGTGATACGACTCCCATCCGGGAGCAATAATGCCTCAATATCTTTCCGTCTCATCTCGTACAGCTGCGCCCTTGAGTTGTAACTTTGGGAGGCAGGGGCACGCAATTGGATACATTCATGTAAAGAGGTCACATGTAGCCGGGCCGCTATCCATCCTTAGTCACACATTTTTACTTTCACCACTTTCACCCATCACATGCTCGCCCTTACATTTATTACATGTTCAGGATGCGTTGCACGTAATCTTAAATCTTTCAGCGAGTCTCGCGCTCTCTCTTCTCTACGAATCCACCTTCAATTACGTATCGGGAGTGAAAAAAGCCCGCATCAAATGCTCATTTCCTTCTCATTCCGTCCTCAAGTTTCCCTTACTGAATTAATGCCAAACTTTCCCCGTGCTATAATCACGGTAGCCTCTCTTCATCCTTGTCACTGTGCTGCCTCTGCTGAACCATTTCTCTTCTTTTCAAAGTGTCTTCGACTGGCTCCTATCTCGCTCTACATGTTTCAGATCATACGGTATCGTATCTAATCTCCTGTTTCTTACAATTCTCGCAGTTCTCCCTCCACCTTCCTCCTTTCGCCACCTCCTCTCCTTATGCTTGCCGCTGTTTTTCCTACTAGGTTCCTCATCCACTTCTGAGGACGTGAGAAAGGGAAGATTGCGTTCCAAGTCCGAGAGAACCAACGTCTTGTCTTCCATCACTGCCGCCCAGGTCCGCTCTTCACAGATGTATTCACCAGGACAGACTCCAGTCACTCCAGCTTGTATTCAAGGGAAAGAGAATTTTCAACAGCTATTCACAGCCTCTGTCATTCTCGTTACAATTCCCTTCATTCCTGTCGTTCCTAAACTGACCACTTACAGGATGTCCCTAAGGCATGTGCCTAATATCAATTTCCTTTTCTATTTGTGTAATTTAGTACACTTCACACTCACCGAGCTATCTCCTCGCAGACAGATAGAGGACGGGAGTAGAATCTCTCGCCAGTGTATAACTACATGTTGTGCCCGGTTGCTACTCTTCTGTCGGCTCCGCACCTTTTTCTTATAAATTTTTCGTGCATATTGCTGAATTCATTTTCCCTCTTCCTCTCTCAACAATGCCTTCAATTTTCTCTCATTTCTCTCCTGCACCCCGGGACACAATCTTGTTTGTACTGCTCACGTAAATCCTATTTTCCTTGAACACGACACAGCCGCGCAAATCAAGCCAACAGGCTCTCGCCTTTCTGCCCGGCTTCCAAATCCTCCACATTTACATTCCCTCCCGCTCCCAGTCCCGTCCTCCTGCACCTTTTACATGCCAAACTATTTGTAATATTCAACCAAATTATTTGCATCCGCTGTCCGACATTACATTTGGGACGCAAAGGCAACGAGCCGACATTGCAATCTTCCTCGTCACTCGCCTCTGCTCTCTTCCTCCCCCGCTACTCTCCAACTCCTCTGAGCTTTTTGCACTTTCCCTGCTGCGAGAGCTACAAATGCAGTTCTTGTACAAAAAAATGCATTTTTTTCGCCAACCTTTGAACTCTGTTCTTCCAAAGAACTCAGCTGGGAGCAGGACACAATCGTCCATAAAGACACGGCAGCTGGATTTAAGATCCGCAGAATAATTTGCACACGCTATAATGAACCATTTTCCCTCGCTCATGTACAGAGCAGAGGCCAAGTACATGCATTGAGAGTCATGGAAGATCTAAGTATGAGTGCATATGTCAGTGGAATATGCACAGGCAATTCATGTGCACTCTATACAGTTATTTCTGCACGTTTAAACGGCGAATGCATCCGTTTCTGTGCACAATTATTCTTCCACTTCACACTCAAATGTTTCCTTTGTATTCAGATAAATGTCCTGAGTTACATTTTTCTTGAAATATCTTTGCTGCCATGGTTGAGTATGGTGGAAATTGCGTTTGTCAAAGCCGCCTTGCGTCTCATTCCCTCTCTTACGTACGTAGATCACATACTTTGTCGATTTTCTCCTTTCATCTTAAAATTTCAAAACCTCCGCATATGACAAAGGAAAAGGAGTCTTCCAAAGTGCTCTTCCAACTTGGCTCATAAGTAAGCATTTCTCCGCTCCTTGGCCAAAAGCTCGGACCGGGAGTGAGAATTCAGCGTTGGAGTTTGCAAGTTTCACAAAAAGTCCGGAAGTCCGGACCAGTCCACGCTTGTGCACACAGCACTGACAAAAAACATGGCGGGTTTTGATTCATGAAATTTTCCGAGATTTCATCATACCTTCTCTCACCACTGGGGTCAATACCAGTACTGTAAAATGAACCTGTACAGAGCAATGGTTGAGCTCGCTCGGCTGAATCAATAGTATCTTTAGTCAGATTACAGCCTGATAGAGGTTTCGCAGGTCGGTGAACAACGGCGTATCGCCATGGTCCTAATGGTTCGCAATTACAAGTGAAAAAGGGTGATTTGAGAAAGTTCATCTGTGCGTATGCACATACACCATGAACTCACCATTCATTCTTGACGACTTTGACATTTCAATTTGTACGCGCCGCAGCCCTGTGCCACGTCGCATGCATACAGTTATCCATATGCTTGCTGATAATTTCCTTATGAAAAACTTGCACACAATTTCCTGTCATTTCCCGATTTATTCCAATCTTTTCACTCCTTCCCCTTCTCAAGATGGAGCCATTCAAAGAGGTAAGGATGCATGCGGGAAGGTGTATGCATACGGCAGAACTCGGAGGATTCCATTCTGCCCATACTTACTCTCCATCCAAGCTCGGTAACTTGCTCTGAGAGTATACCTTTTGGTCTTTAAAGAGCATATCTCTCTCAATCTGCTGCGCCTCAGCTGGAATTTAATGCGGATGTAGAAAAAGCTCGCGGAGCAGAATTTATAAGCTTGCATAGAGGGAATTCAGAGCCGGTTTCCGGTGACCAAAAAACAGACTTGGTCTTTCCAGTTGGAAAGTGGAAAAGTTTTGGGAATTCCAAATTGTGCTGCCAGGACAAGTTGCCAAATCCAGGAAATATAGTGAAAGAGAAACTTTTGTTCTTGTTACCGTAGGGCGAAAACACATTTAAATAGAGACAGTCTTCGGATTGATTCCGTAAGTACGGTTCCACCCGCTTCAGATACTCGAGGTAGCCTTTCGGCATGTCTTTCAGAGCAGCTGTTTCGTTCCGAATGTCTGGCATCATCTGCGAACACAATCAACATCATCATCAATACCAATTAACAGGAGTAATTTTTACGCTCACTTCGGCAGGCAATCTGTTCTAAGTGCTTCAGAACGATTCCAAGTAGTGAGTAGTTACAGGAGCAATAGCTTCACTTGCTTCCTTTCACTGCTAATTTACAGCCGTTGTTCAGTTACATGTGCCGAAGGACAAAGTCAGTGCAACAACAGGCTGTAAGGAGCAAGGATTGGTGCATTGAGGGAACACATGTACGGCCTGATTTTATTACACGGAGCTGGCTTCGATTACCTTTGCAAGCTTGTACAACATGTACGTACTCGTATCTGGTAGATTTTAACTGAAGGCCAGGAGGTGGAATTATCTCAGATAACAGTAACATACGTGCATGTGTTTCATTACGGGGGCTATATGAAATGAAAGCGGGAGTTACCTGCGGGCAGACGAAACCAGGCTTCACTGCAGACCTCACCCCCTCCCATGGTACAGGTGTTTGCGTGGGATAGAATCTGTAGTTCTTGACCGGAGGCGAGGCGTAGGGAATGTTGAGGAACACCTGTAAGTAACAATTGGTTAGGATCAAAGGGGGGAAAGTTTTTGTGAATCGACAGGGAGGAAATCTCGTTTACCTCGACATGCTTGTTTTTCAAAGGATTGTTGTTCCCTTTGGCAGAATGGTGCTGACCACTTTGGTTTGGGAAGAGGGTAATGGCAAGTCCTTGAACTTTGCCATACTTGGTATCCACTATTCTTGACTTGGTTTGATAGTAAGGGAAGCTGCTGCCATTGTAGTTCGTGGACGTTGTTCCAGCCCAAAAGTTTCCTCCGACACTACTGCCATTCAACTCCAAATGGACACTTGACAGGAAGGGTAGGAAGTGTGGCACATGTTCATTGTCCGCACCCTCTTGTGGAAGGTGATGCGGTGTGGAGTTGCCATTCCCAGTTTCGTTCACAGTCTCATTACTGACACTGTGACAACTCAAAATGCTCACAATAATCAAAAGTAACCTCATTATTTCACCCGAGTTTATGAACAATAACTACATTATTTACACAAATAGGGCCGGCCTTTCTCCACAGTCGCCCATTCTCTCCCCGTCACACACTCGCCTTTCACCGCACAGTATGTACATCCACTCACAATTCACAATCCCCGTCCGGCTTCCAGCTTGGCTGGAGAAAACTTCGGCGTGAAATTACAGGCCGGGTTTTTGTCCTCGTGCAGAAATGTATGGCCGATGCCTGGCTTCTGCCGTCTATTATCAGGCTGGTGAAAGAGGACACCGCTTTTCCATTGTCGATCCGCGGGTTGTTGCTTTCAAGTCCTTTCCTGTAATTTTCTCACCACGGCGCGCTCACTACCGCCCTGTCATAGCCAATTAGCAGCAATCATCTTTCATACTTAAGCTTTTATTTGTCCTCATGTCCACCGAGTCCACATTGTGTCACGCACTTTCGCCTCCGTTCACTAATTCCAGCTACTTTTTTCACCGCGCCGACGCTCCGCCGAAGCCCACCATCATTTGTACAATTCCTTGTCGTCTAATAATTTCTTCATCAGCAGCTTTTCTCTTCGGTTTCAGCAGAGCTTCTTGCTATCAGCACAGCAGGTTCAGCAGCTCGTAGTGACGGTGCTGGTCAACAAATCCGGGGCCGGAGAAATGGCAACATGTTCGGTCCTCTTTCACTGCCACAGAAAACTCTTCCACCCGCCTAGTCCCTCTTGGTACTTGAAACATGTCAGAAGCACATGGGTCGAGTTTTATGTCTTGTCGGCTTCATTCCTCGGGCACATCTCACAGCTTACCACCTACAAGTAATTTATTAGCTTCTTCACTCATAATTATATCCAATGAAAAGTGCACCACATTTCTCAACTTTTTCTCAAAAAACAGCTCGCCAGCCACCGTCCCCGTTTCAAGTCCCCTATGGTTCCCTATGATCTTTTTTGTGAGCTGGTCAATACCCAGCATTATTTTCGTGCCGAAGCTAGCGGCCTTTACTCATTCTAAAATATTGTCCTGACTATCCACGTGAAGCTATCGGCCTCTCGCCTCTGGATGGTCAACAGCTGCTGGTTGCTCTCATAAGTTGCCTGAGAATATACACCTGTATTAAAATTTCAGGGAAAGATGTGTAATTTTTCACTATCCCCGTATTATTTCTCCCCTCCCCCGCCACTACAGAAGCTGAAAGGGTTTGTGATCTTTTGCTCCGTTCATTTCCCTCACATCGTTCCACTAAGGATGTAAAGAAAAAGTCTCATCTTACGGTTCGGTTACTCCTGTAACCGAAACGTTGTTGTTCCTTACCAAGAAGCAGACATAATTTCCGCATCAAATCATCACTAGTGAAGGCGATTAAACATAAATATGCTCACATTCTCGCGTGCTCTCACAGCTCCGGCTTTCGGGACAGAGATAAATATACGGCGCAGTGTACAAAAGTGAATCTGTCATCCACCATCCAAAGGACAAAGGGTCACATTTTTTTCCTCCAACTTTACCATTTCGCTTCTCTTCCTTTAAACTTTTTCTTGCTCTTCTCCAGCAGAGCTGCTTACTGCGACCCGCTTTTCCTTTTTCAAGTAATGGTCTCATCTTTTTCCCTCCGACTCTTGTCTCCCTCAAGCAGTCAAATAATTCAAGGCCAGTGGGATTTTGGCTTCAGGCTTCCACCCTGCCTCTCCTCCATGTCGCCTGTCTTTCCCATCCCATGCGCTTCTCGTCTTCCAAATACTCTTTCTTTTGTCAAGCTTTTAACTGATTCTTTTTCTTTCTCTCTTTCTGTCTTTCGCTCTCTCTAGCACTGTGAAACCCCTCAATAAAGCTACTCTTTTTTCCTGCAATCAATCAATTTACAGGCAGTAAATTAACTGCCGTTCCTTTTACTCCGCCTCTTGAAGCAATTAAATTGGAGTTCCCTGTAAAAGAAAGCTACGCTGTTCAATTTGAGTGCAAATATTTTCTTGTTGTCACCTCATCAGCAGGTCGTCGTACCTGGCCCTAATCTGTGGACAGACAACAGACTGAATTTTACCCTGGAATGGAACAGTGCAATGCACCGGCTGCAAACTACGTTCCCGTAGATCACACAGGCTTGAACAGGTTCAAGATCCTAGTTGCCTCCGTTGGTACTTTCCCTTTCGGAGGCTGACCATTGCTGTGAACAAGGACGCAGGGTAGAAGCTATTGCGAAAGAGCGTTTAAATTTCCCTCTCAGGACAGTAATTGCGCATGTATGTATGACTCCTTTGCGCTTAAGCTACGAGGTTAAATTAATCGCATGGCATTTAGAATTTAGTTTTAGTGGATTCCTGCAAATGTGAAAGGATTAGGTCTCCGGGAGTAATCAATATGTATAGCCATTTCTTGAGGTGTGTTATCCCGTGAGAGGTAGTTGGTGAACTAGGCAGTGGAGGGAGAGTCAGTTCTTTTGCTCTTGTAATCCTGACCCATTGAAGAACCTTTTTCTTGTCTAGATTTAAGATTGGTTTGAATTCCACTACTGCTGGCATTGAATTCATATCTTTCCATCTCAGTAATGGGATTCTATTCATGTAAGTTTGAGAACAGACTGTTTCGCAGAACAGACTGGTACTAGTTGTAGTAGGTGATAGCTAGCGGCGGCTGGTTCCCTTTCTCTCATTCTTTTATATTCTTTCACTTACTTCCGTCCCGTCAACTGAATTCCCGTAGCAGCTCTTAGATAAGCCTGACGTTGGAACCAGCGTCCGATAACTCGTTTTCAGAATCCCCTTCGCTCTGCTATTTCTTCCTTCAATTCCATTTTCCATTTCTCACTCCGGTGAGGGGTCATTCTGTAAAACAAAACTTTGCATCAACTCTCTCTCATCCAACTTTCACCACGCGCTCACACATTCTTCCAATCCGGCCGTGCTTGTCCTTTGCACTGAACTCGTATCTGAAACGTACACATGGAGAACTTGTTCTCATCCCCAGCGCCTCTCTCTCTCTCTCCTTCCTACACTCCCTACCTTTGACGATCCTCAGGGTTTATCTTTCAAATTCTTGGCATTTTTTCTCGGAGAAAAACCAATGGTCCGCCAACTTACATCTCTTCAATTTCCGTCGTCATTGCCCACCTTTCAATCTCTCTCCCCTTTCTCTATGCTACCGCGAAAGAAGCTCATTGACCCGGCATCCAGAACGGCATGTTCATCTGGAGAAGTTGATCCACTTCTCGCATCATGATCCATTCTCCATTCAACTAAGCCAACATACATGTACAACAGCATTCCCCTCCACTCACAAATTCACAAGAAATCATCTCATCCAATTCGGTTTCGCATTAATTCCACTCCCTTGTTCCCCTCTTTCCAGCCGCTTGGTGAACATGCCTGTGGTGTTTTTCCGTTTTTTTGCATTAACTACGAGTTTCTTTTTAAAAAATTTACATTTTCTTTTTCCGTAGGCAAGCACTACTTCGTTGCCAAAATTAATCCAATTTTTCATCTCCCATGCACAACTTTCTCTTTCGCTATACTTTTTCCTCGTCCTATTTATCCCTTTCTTTCCTGGCCTGTTTCTCATCTTTTATCCCCCGTGCCTTGGAGGGATTTCAAAGGTTTCCACTCTTACTTATTGCGGATTCACGCTCGCTCAGCTTTGCTCTCTGTACGTCTCTCCACCCACACACAAATATGTATCGTAATCAATCAAACGGTAGTGCAAACTACAATGAGCTTCACGCTCCAATCATTTGCTGGCCATGCTCATTCACCCATCCCGTTCTAAACTACCAAAGCCTTCCAGGCGTGTTAAGTTCTCTGTATGCGGAAAAGACATTGTTTTAAAAGCATTTGGTTGTAGAAACAATGGGAAAACTCTTCTTTTAAACTCAACTTTTAATGTGACCTACAGTCTGTGTCTGTATGCAACAAAGGCGAGATTAACAAGTACGATAAAATATGCACTCTATCGCTTCCGACAGATCAGTTGGAGAATCTTCCCGATCTGCCCCAACACTCAATATTGTGGTCTTCGTCCACGAGCACGCAAGGTGAGAAGAAGGTCAGTGGAATTTAAAGAATGGAATGGATACAGAAACACGAAACATTTCATGTTTCACAGAACCTTGTTCCCGATAGTGGATAGCCGGCTCCCCTATTTTGTGTCTAGTCCCTACTTTTCACTATTCTCACGCTGTCTTAACCCATTGCCTTCCATTCAAGACTTTCTCATCGTTGTTCCACATTGGTGTGGATTTTTTGAGAAAAAGTAGGACTCAAATTTCTGAAGCTGATTATAGTCGTTTAAACAAGCCTGGCATAGCTTCGATTCTTCTGAACTTTGAACCGCTGTTACGTTGCACTGAATTCGATTCTTCTCACCACCGCGGTACAGGTTCAGAAATCGAGCCTTATCTTTGCAGTCTTGAGGTCTGACATCCTCAGTTTGAGTCCTTGCATTCTAACCGCACATGTTAGCTACCGAAGCCGGCTCCGTGTTCTTTAGAACAAAAGCTGCATAATTTGTGTTCATACTATCTTACTTTTCATTATTC
>VRMD01002962.1:0-11950 GCA_009872375.1 Sminthurides bifidus | reverse complement strand
AAGACCAAAGGTCACTGAAAGAATTTATTGGTGCTTAACCAAGAATGGTGGCATCGTATGGTTTTGACAGGCAATTTCAAAATTTCATTGTAAAGATTGTACTAAGGTTGTGAAACAGGCCGGTAAAAAAATCTCATAAAATTTTCAATATCTACCGTTTTATAGCTCAGGGTAATCAGGATCACAATTTATTGTTCGTAATTGCAATCATGTGCATAATTGTAACTAGCAGCTCGTTATGGACTGTACCGCAATTAAGTGCAAATTATTTTCAGTTGCATGACCACCAAACAATGGCATGGAAAGAACAAAATTTGCGAAATTTTTGCCGCGGGCCAGCTTTTGCAAAAACATGCAACTCTTTGTTGACTTTCAGGCGAAGCCGACGCGGAAGGATGCCGCACTCAGCACATGCCATGGGCGGACGGAACCCCGTGTGGAGAATCCAAATGGTGCCTCAAGGGTGCCTGTGTACTTAAAGATTTGGAAACGTTGCGCATAGTGGACGGCGGCTGGGGCTCTTGGGGCGAATACGGGGACTGTTCTCGTGAATGTGGAGGAGGAGTCCGAAGGTCGACAAGGGAATGCGATAATCCCCGACCTTCAAACGGTGGAAAGTATGTGCTTTAAATTTCAAATTCGGCAAAGTCAAAGCTACCGTCTTAATTAGTTCCTTGTCTTGATAATTTCACGTAGACCCTCGTAAAATCTAATGTTACAACTCACATGTAATGGCACATTCACGCATCTTTTACAAATGCCAAAACCCTTGTTTTTCTTTCCGACATTTCGAGTCGTAAAAGCTTGTTGAAATCATGATTAATTATCGGCAGTTTCGCTATTTATAGAAAAGCGAAAACGCACCCTGAGAGTGAGTCTGCGTGCGAAAAGATGCGAAATTACAAAAAAAACACTGTCATTTTATTCAGGTACTGTACCGGTCCAAGGGTGAGGTACGAGTCATGTAACACTTTCGAATGCGAAGGAGAAACCAAGGATTTCCGAGCAGAGCAATGTGCCGCTTTCAACAATGACAACTTCAAAATCCAAGGCTTGCCATCCGATGTCCAATGGGTTCCAAAGTACACGGGAAGTAAGTAAAGTCACCGGAATTGGAAAACTCAAGTTGGGCACAAGCCCTCTTTTAGCCATTTGGCACTACCTCTCTTCCGGAGGTAATAAACAGAGGGATTGGTAGGTAGTTAGAGCGGTAAATTTTTCAAGCAGAAAAAGAAAATATATTGGCACACGACAGCGAGTATTTCTGTTTTAAGTGGGCCAGAAAAAAGCGAGATGTTAAAAAGAAGATGATGGCATTTCTGCTCCTCCGCGCTGGTCTTTTTCCTGTCGTATTGATTGAATTGCTCTCGCTTGTAAAATAATGGCTTCAAGATGATAAACAGGAGATTTTTCACTTCCTCCTTCATTTACAAGAGTTGAAAGACCACAGTGCCAGAGACTCAAAAGTCACTCACATGTAATGCTTATGAGCTTGGATGGAAACGCCAAGCATGCTCGGATGACCGAGGAGAAAAGCCGGGAAAGAAGATGAGATTTGACGCGTGCAGAAAGCGTGTGTTTGTCCCATGTGTTTTCCGCCATCCTATGCTACATATGTACGCTGTCGTTTTTTAGCGCGTCTGCTGACACAGATGCCATGGGAGATGGACGGAAGATAAAAAAGCAGAGCAATGAAATGAATGCAAGGAGGCGTGTGCTCAGCTCAACTAATGCATCCATTTTGGTTTGTGCCATTTGCAGTTGTGCCCAAAGACCGGTGCAAATTGTTCTGCCGGGTCATGGGAACCAGTGCCTACTACCTACTGAAAGAGAAAGTACGCCAAGCATGCTCGGATGACCGAGGAGAAAAGCCGGGAAAGAAGATGAGATTTGACGCGTGCAGAAAGCGTGTGTTTGTCCCATGTGTTTTCCGCCATGCTATGTACGCTGTCGTTTTTTAGCGTGTCTGCTGACACAGATGCCATGGGAGATGGACGCACGATAAAAAAGCAGAGCAATGAAATGAATGCAAGGAGGCGTGTGCTCAGCTCAACTAATGCACCCATTTTGGTTTGTGCCATTTGCAGTTGTGCCCAAAGACCGGTGCAAATTGTTCTGCCGGGTCATGGGAACCAGTGCCTACTACCTACTGAAAGAGAAAGTTATCGACGGAACGTCCATGTGGTCCTGAAAAATTCGATATTTGTGTGAACGGCGCCTGCTTACCAGCTGGATGTGATCGACGACTTCACTCCAAGAAACAACTCGGTAAATTTATCTCTTAACCTCCGACAATACACGGTCATACTAGAATGCCAAACTGCATTCTTACCAAAGTACAATGGAAACTTGTATGTGAAACCTGAGAGAACGTTTGAGCATAGGTCGTAGGTTGTGCACATTTGCTATTGCTATTCACACTGGCTGTGATTTTGCCATTTCCTCTCAGAGACTCGGCTTCTCATATGCTTGCTTCCACACTGAATGAAAGATATAAGAAAAAGTTTCAAGGAGAGGACGAGTTGAGATGGAATTTGAGCACACATGTCCGTTTTTAAAAGAATGTAATGTGACTGAGCTTTAAACGAGTCTGTTGTCGTCCTCTACTCGATGAATGATACCTTAAATCTTAAGTCAGGAAGCCTTGAGCAAAATCTAATAAAGCAGCAGGGAAGAAACAATAGCAAACAAAAGTCAGCTTGGCAAGAAAGTCAGAGTTGAATAAGATAGTGTGGTTACCAAAAGAGCTTGGGAAATGAACCTGAACCATCTTGGAACGTGTGAATCAACAGAAATTGTTTAAGTTCAAGGCGTGCTAACGATTTGCGAAAAGGATAATTTGAAGTTTAGGAGACAGGAATCTAGAAATTTTCCAACCGGCAGCTGATGACCGTCAACTATGCTTATGTTCAACTCAACCGTGGTTTCATGCCAGACTGGATGAAGTAGCCATAGTCTTTTGAAACTCCACAATTTGCATGAATGACATTGAGAGCCGTTTGGCACACACTGTTTCCATTTCGGCTAAACGTTATGTGCTTCTGGTTTGCATTCGCACAGATATATGCGGCGTCTGCGGAGGAGACGGTCACACATGCCATACGGAGAGCGGCTTTTACAATAAATCTTCTTACGGTTACTCAAACGTGGTGCGAATCCCAGCAGGAGCTTCGTCCATAGATATTCGCCAAATCAGCTCCACGTCCCGGGATGACAACTACTTGGCACTCTTGGATCCTTCTACGAACGAGTACTTGCTCAATGGTAATTTCGTCGTCTCCATGTTTCACAAAACGGTTCACGCCTCAGGTACCATTTTGGAGTACAGCGGGAGCGATTCCAACACGGAGCGCATCAATTCCTCAAGGCCCATCAAGTCTGATCTCATTGTACAAGTTTTAAGCGTTGGCAAGTTAACAGGGCCGAGCATATACTACCAGTATGTGACAAATCGCGCTAACCCGGGAGGAAACCCTCGAAATAACTACGGCCCCCCTTACAGGGTGAGCGGCACGACGCCTGCCAACGTCAGTCCGCCCGTCACCCAAGGCTATGGTGGCAACTACAACTGGCGAATTCACTCCTTCACCTGTAGCTCGGAATGCTATGGCAACGCCATCCCAAAGCATGAATGCTATAGAGACGACCATGTGGTGAATCCGCACTATTNACACCCACTGCAAGTATTCCTGGAAACCTGCGCCGAAATCAGAGTGCATTTTGCAAGGTGAATGCGGCAAGGGGTATAAGATCTTGACGTATAAATGTGCAATCGAGTTCACGAATGCAACCAGTGTCTTTCTGCGAGAGGGTGATAGGAAATGCGAAGATGCAGGTGCAGCGAAAGGGGATGAAAGGGAGCAGTGTTACGTGGCATGCGATCGCCCCTTTTGGAAGTACGGTGCCTGGGGGGAGTGCGACGCTGTTTGTGGTGACGGATGGCAAGTGAGGTCCGCGGCTTGCAATTTCCAGAACCAGTTGGTGGACCCGAATTATTGTAGTAACGCGACCTTGCTTGTAGGAGATAACGGGGAAGATTCCGCTGTAGTGGCTAGTCTAAGTGGCAAGAAGTATACGATCAAAAGGAGGTGCCAGGCAAAGGCGAGGGTTTGTGGTCAATGGGTGGCTGCTGACTGGTCACCGGTAAGGGATACACTACCTTTTACTCAAACTAGGGAATACTGCGTGTTTTCCTCATGTTTCAACTATTTTTTTCCAGTGCTCAAAGACCTGCGGCGAAGGTTACTCCCTGGCTGCGTATGGGTGTTACGACAGGTCGACAATCCTGCCCAATAGCTACTGCTCACACTTGCCAATGCCGGAGACGAAAAGGCTCTGTGACCTGCCGCCGTGCTACGAGTGGGTCGTGGGAAACGTTAACTGTGAACAGTGTTGGGGTCAATGTCACCAGGCCGATGGCTTGTGTACATAGTCATGGAGGGCGTGCGGATGATCACAAGTGTCATGGAATTCCGAAACCTGATACCAACTTGTACTGCGGTGACTGTACTTTATCGCAAGCTGGTACTGCAAAATATGTGTCGGATCATCCGCCAGTGACATCTTACGATTCGGAACAAGTGGAGCCCACTATCTACGGCGAGTGGATTGCCTTGGACTATGGCGAGGTAATTCTGATTTGAAATATAAATACAAATCTGTCTTTATGACCCTTTGATTTGGACTTGACTTACTCAGCATTGTTGTTTTAGTGTGTCCCCATGAACGGCGACCACGGGCGGAGACGGAAGGTCATATGTTCCACAAAGAAATGCAACGACAAGACCATGCCAGCAGAATCCACCGAATGCGGCCTTTGGTCTACCGGCAAGTGGTCTGAGTGTAACGCCACCTGTGGAACAGGGCTTGAAATGAGAACTGTCGCCTGCACCTTCGAGGGCAGGGTGACCGATCCCAGAAACTGTCCACCACCGGTGCCGAATGAGACTCGCGAATGTATCAAGTCAATCAAGTGTCAGTGGATGACTGGCCCGTGGTCAAAATGTTCCAAGTTGTGTGGTCATGGACAACGTCTTAGAAGGGTGGAGTGTGAAGGTCAACAGTGTTTGGAGCCGCGGCCACATGATATTGAAGACTGCAACACGGAACCTTGTTCCTCTTTGGATTGTTGGAGAATGGAGTGAGTGCTCCAGTTCTTGTGGTGGAGGTGTCAGAGAAAGGAGTGTCAAGTGCATGGACTACGACAACCATCCAGTTCACGAGGCACGGTGCCGCGGCTTGACGAGACCCAACTCTACGGAACCTTGTGCAGAATGGGAGTGTGGGGAGGTGAATTCCGTAGATGATTCCCACACTTACAGATGGGATGTGAGCCACTGGAGCAATGTGAGTTTCGTCAGTTGTCAGTGTTCTTTTCTTTTGTTTATTGCAACCAGATTGAGAGGAGATCCGTACAGGGCCTGCCTCTTCGTCCGCTGTGTCATGGATATCAAATAACTAACAGAAAAGTAAAAGGAGTAAACTTTTTTATTGCAGTGCTCCAAGAAATGCGGGAAAGGATCTAGAACTCGGGACGTTAATTGCACAAAATTAACGTATTCCACAGGTAGATTGCTTTCCAGACAGGTGGTGGCAGATACCTTCTGCCCTTGTAAGTACTCATACTACATACTGCACCTATTACCCTTGACTTTGATCACGCCCATTGTCTATAGACCAAACCATCTAAATCTTTTTACCCATTACAGCCCAAAAGCCGAAAATGAAGAGAGGCTGTGCCCGGTTTCCCTGTTCTTTCAAATGGATTACAGGATCCTGGTCAGACGTAAGAAAAACTATAGAATGCAAAAGTAGCTGAAACGATTTCAAGTCAATAACTGATACGCTCGTTAAACTAAACCACACTTTAATCAATTCCAGTGTTCTCGAGACTGCGGTTTCGGCATTCAAGAAAGAACTGTTAGCTGTCATCGAGTCAATAAGTATGGATGGATCGACCCCGACCCATTGCACTCCTGCAATGATGAAGACAAGCCTCCGAGTTATCAATACTGCTCAATGGGAGAATGCAATAAACTGTTCAGGTCAGTTGTTATAGCCTGAATTGTGTCAACATGTTGTTCAGTTAAATTGCTGTTTCGAAAGTTTTACTTTAAAAGTTTTAAGTCTTACTATCCCGAATGTGCTGTGGATCACTTGCTAGCTCTTCTCTTTACAGATGGAAGACAGACTGTCTGGACGCCATGCACTGCCAAGTGTGGGAAACTGGTCCGTCAAAAGCGAAGAGTTTTCTGCTACAATTCCAGAACAAATACACGAGTTAACGCAAATCACTGCAAGGATATTAAGAAACCTAATAGAAAGAGAAAGTGTCCAGTAACTCCTTGCGGAATCAGTAGTTGTAGTGACCAACCTAATGGTTACACCATTATGAACGTGGCGGGGAGAAACGTCACGGTATACTGCCATAACGGAAAAGAGTATCTCAGTGTGAATGCGGAAGAGAACTACGCTGAAGTGTATGAGAAAAGGCTCATTAGGCCTGAAACCTGTCCCCGGGTATGGAGCCAGGTTGGAAACGTGCGAATGTGTTGTAGATAGCAATAGAAAATATGGATTTACCTATTTCGATAAGATTCGCATCAACGTTACAAATCTACGTGTTGAGGGTAAGGATTTAAAAGTACTTTTCCTCGTTTAGTCCTGAACAAATGCTTAGTGAAAACACTCACCCTTTCACCTCCTTTTCCTTAAATGCAGTGGACGACTTCGTCTTTGCTCGACAGCATACGGGAGAGCCTATAAATCTACGGCGAAGCTGGAGATTGTTATTCATCGATGAACTGTCCTCAAGGAAGATTCAGTATTAATTTAAATGGAACTGGATTTGTTGTAAGTACAGACACAGAATGGGGTAGCAATGGACACAGAGCGTCCATGTGGATTCACAAAAGCAAGGTGAGCAAGAAAGTAGGTGAAAGCCTTCACGATTATTATTTTGCGCTTGACTACGTACACAAGAAGCTTATGAGCTTTTCTTCGTTTCTTTCAGGATCGGAATGCCATTATTGGCCGATGTGGAGGTTACTGTGGTTCCTGCTACCCTCTCAGACCAACTGGTATCAAGCTTCAGGTGCTATGATCACTGCCTTCTGTTCAACACAACGCAATAAAAATAATTTCACATGGTGCAAAATGCAGCTTCTGCCTTTTCGTCAGGCCGGCAGGATTTTATCTGACTTTTTTTGAACTCGTCGTATGCAAAAGCAAAGTATTATTATATTATCTGCATGGTCAGTTTCAGTTTTATCACATTTTCTCCGTATCAATACTGTATTGTCACAGGATGGTCCTTGTTTATATTGTAAAGAGGTTGAAGCTCCGCTATTTTTTATATAATGCACTTAAGCCTATTAGAAGTTCGTGCGCGCATGTAGTTAGTTTCATAGAAACGTTATGATCGTTGTCATCTGCAGTTTAAGGAGTTTCATAGGGAAAAGTTGAGTCTTGTCTTGAGGGAATGTTCACGTCGAGCTATGTGTTCTACATAAGCTACAATAATTTTTTTGTACCAAGTGCATTTACAAGAGTTAAAAAAGTCAGTGCACGTAAGCGGAATTTACGGACGTTCTTGTGTATACAATTATGTAAGTAATTTGTGACCTCGAGTACTGTTAAGTTAGAACGTTAATTCTAATAAGTTTAGTTCACGTCTAGTTGTTAGTTGAAGCCGCTGAAGAGAGCAGCAGGCCTTTGATGTTAAGTGCATCAAGTTTCTAGTCATTCTCGGCGTTTGCAGTTGCCTGTCAATGTGCATTTTCATCTTTTTTCAATGACAAATTATGGAATTCATAGCCGAAAAGCAGTTTTTTGAGAAAACCTGGTGTAAACAAATAAATACTCAAATGCACGTTCTAACTGTTTTTTTGCACGGCTCAATTTATTCGATTTTGAGACACTACTGGAATGATTACCCTCGATTCTCAGCGGAAGAATTTACACATTTTGATAATGCATCTCCTCTGGGGATCTGATCCAAAAAACAAAGGTCTTTGATGAGTACTTCTACATTCATTGTGCTAGAACATAGCAAATAAAAATCACTAAATGGCTGCGGGCGATTACGTGATTAATACAGAGATTGAGATTTATTGAGTAGTTCGCCATGGTTGTAAAGATCAAACATGAGGTGTATGTTGTATACATTAAAAACTTAAATGGGTTATACCGTTCGAACAAATCCAGGTATTCTACAAAGGCGCATGACGAGTTCGATCATTGAGATAAACTTTGTACTAATTCATAATTAATCAAATGGTCTAAAAACTATGCAGATGAATTACAGCTCATCTTTATACACCAACTGACATTTCTAGCATGCAAAATTAACAGGAGTAAATATCAGGCTTTCAGAATCAGAAAAGCCGTTATTGAAAGTAGACTAAGCTTTCTATTGAGAACACAAACTTGATACATAGCAGCCACTTGCACAATTCGTCGAGGCTCATTGAAAGTGACCCAATTAAATACTAAATTTGCTCCGATTTCCAACTGTATCATGATTAAAATAACACCTGAGAGTCGAAAGAGTTCGATACTACATTAAAACTTCCTTTTCGGAACTAGCCGTGAAACAGAAACAGAGTTTGAGCACTACAATAAATTTGAGGTACACATGAAAGTGTATACGAGAACGATACACTTACCACTCCTTAAATATGAACTTTACAAATAGCTCCTATCAAGCTCCAAGTCTGGGAAAAAGTTGTTCCTGTACCTGTGCGATATATTGTTGAAACTGCGGTCCGACATTGTCCCAGTTCAGAGTCTCTGGATGAGAGTAGAGTAAACTAAGTCCAACAGTCGCAACGGCAGCACCACAATAGCCAATAGTCTTACTTAATCTTCCCCATTTTCTTTTGGTATTGTTCGATACAGTTACATCGCTTTCGGATGCTTCCTCTTCTTCTTGTATGGTGCTAGGCTGCTTGGTTACTCCATTGGATAACAGTTCCAATTTCCGTTCCGTGCTTAATCTCATGTATCTCTGCAGACTCAACTTCCCTTGTTTCGGAAGTTCTGGGGAAGGTAGCTTCAACGTATCGCTAGTTTGCCACAGAGGTGTTCTAGACCTAGATTTAGATATACGACCACTTTTAACACGCTGCACTGGATCCGCGGAAACACGCCGTTTCTTGGCATCTATTGCATTGGAGCTCTTCGTGCTTTGTTGTGTAGTCAATCTTCTTGCCCGTGATAAGTTTTCCTGCAATATTACAAACGAGGTTAATTGTTGTGATTTGAAAGCGTACGGGAACGGGGAAGCACAAACCACCTAATGTATTTGTTCCAGTATCCTCTTATGTATGCGTACCTGGGCTTTGACTCGAATCGGCGACTGTTTCGAATTCCAGCATTCCGCTTGGAGTCCATGTACCGCTGAGTCTGCGGACGCTCAATTCTAAGCTGCCGGGGCACCGTATCCTTTATCTTAAATTTTAAGTTTAGATTACTTTCAAATCGAAGTTGACACGATCATGAAGCCGTGTAACATAAGCATATTTATACAAACACATTGCGGCAACCTAAATCATTGCTAATAATAATGAACTCATCTTGGCAAACAAAATGAAATCAGTCTATCCGTAACATAAGTTAACTAAAAAATTCTTCATATAAACTCTGACATAGCCTGTGCTTTGTGCTTCCCACATTCTTTCATCAAAATACTTGGGAGGAAAGGGAATTTAAGCAGTGAAGTAACCACACTGGCAAACTCATGATTATGTAGCTGCTATTTAGGTAACTGCTCTACATGTTTATCAAATCTACTCGGTTTCAGCATCAAATGCTAAGTACAACTCATAGCTACCAGGGTTCAAGAAAAATACTTTCTTAAAAAGTGCATACCTTTTCCAGATTGGCCAGAAACGTCTTCAACAGCTCCGCACAGTCAGTTAGGTGCTCTTCCGGTTCCCAAGTTGATTCAGTTATGGGGAAGCCTTTCCATTTCACTTGGAAAACCCTTGTACCATCTTTGCTTTTCTTCATGTCCAAAATACGTTCCACCTATATGAAAAAGGAATACTGTTGTAGCACTGTCAGAGCAGTATTATTTCCCGTCATCAATCAGCCCTACCAGCAATTTAGAGGATAATGGCAACACAACACCCTTCACTCACCTCGTACTCGACTTCGCTACCGCTGTCGCTGTCATCGTTCTTGACATCCTTTTTGGCAAGTTCATCATTTGCGTCACCCACCAGTTCCTCTATCTCCTCATCTGATAGCACTTCATTGCCCTTTTTCGTCTTCTTGGTATCCGCAACCTTCTTCTTCGGAGCTTTTCTCTTTGAAGCAGTCTTGCCTCCCTTCTTGTTAGGTCCCGCCTTCTTACTAGGGCCAACTTCCTCATCACTATTAGCCTTCGATTTCTTCGGATTTTTTACTTCTACTTCCTCTTCCGAAAGTTCAATCACTTCAATGTCCTCATCCTGTGATTTAGGTTTACGGGATGCAACGGTCCTCGAAGGAGTCTTTCTTCGAGCCATTCTGTACCTGCAACATACAATCAAAAATTACTACCCACGAAAATTTACAGCTTCGTGTCCGAAACCGGCCAAAAAGTCGGAAAACAAATTCAAAGCTAAACTATTAGAGTTTTCTATTTACAGCTAAAAAAACGTACTCTGATAGTGAATCGACCGATCAAAAGCAGTTGAAAACCACAATTTTGACCACAAACGTTGACAACTTGATTAACACGACTGAAAATTGCTTCGAAATTAAAAAAGTTTTGAGGATAAACTAACTCAAAATTTACAACATCAGTTATAATTCACAATTTAAAAACTTTGCTGAATTCGGCGCAAGTGCACACTGTGTTTCGTCCCAAAATTAGTATTCACCTTCGGGAGCTCGAATAAAATGACCGAAGCAATAATTAGAAAATAATTTCGTAAAATCTGATTGAATCCACAATCCACGGATGAACTCCTCCTCGTGCGGCTTGAGGAGCTCTGTACAAAATAAAAGCCGTCATCCGTTGTGTTTGAGCTTGAAGTCGCGACTATATGACGCCGATCCGATCACGTGGCTACTGTGGCGCGAACTGAATATTCGAATATATGTATGTACATCCAAAGGCGGGCATGCAATTGGGCAAAAGAGTCGTTCAGAAATATCTATCTAGAAATATCTATCTAGTACAGGGGGAAGAGAAGCTATTTTAATTTTAATCAGATAAGGCTGACCGTCAGCAAATGATTACAAAGGAAAGCTACCGCTGAATGAGTCCCCAAATACTCGGAAATAGAAAAATGGTTTTTTTTTCGAAAAAATGGTTGTTCCACGTAGGGGGAAGAGAAGCTATTTTAATTTTAATCAGATAAGGCTGACCGTCAGCAAATGATTACAAAGGAAAGCTACCGCTGAATGAGTCCCCAAATACTCGGAAATAGAAATATGGTTTGTTTTTCGAAACATCGTGTTGTTCCACGTGCTTTCGGATTTTAATGTCATTGTCATTGTCATTACATTAGGTGCAGCTACAATGTGTAACGTAAAACTAGACCGCATATATATAATTATAACGCATTTTAAGCGTAGTTATTTCAAATAATTAAGCATTTCGAGATGGCTTAACAGATAAGATGCAAAGGCATTGAAAATCGGAAAAATTGATGAGAATCTCCCACTGAACAATTTTGATGTTCGTGATGAGATTTGTCACGCGATCATTACATATCAGCTTGGTTGATTACACAACTACTCAATTGGTGATTCTAAAACTTGACATTTTAATTGATGACTACTTAGCGTAGAGTCTATAACTTAGTTGCACAAAACTAATCAGTTCCTCGTCAACTAAACTGTGAGACAGACATGATTATCGAACTGTTCCTTGCGCTATTTTGCGTATTTGGTGCCTGTTTCGTTTTAACGAACTGGAGACCGAAAGGCTATCCACCAGGTAAGGCTAATACGGCAC
>VRMD01002961.1:0-11951 GCA_009872375.1 Sminthurides bifidus | reverse complement strand
AACATAAACATTCAAGCAAGATTCAGGACATGAAGAGAAAGGGGAAGCTCATCAACGATAAGTAAGACCCATGACATGCAATCTGTTGCCGAGGCTGAATCTACTTCAGATGCATGAAAAATGAATAGGGTCCCACATGATCAAATCCATCATACTTTAGTATGCCTCCGTAATCTATGCTGTTGCCCCACCGCATGAGACATCATCCTCCAGCGTCAGTTACTGCAGTACTTCGAAGTTGTGCGAGTTCGATACGGGTCCTGCTAAATAATAACTTGATGCTTCAGTAAGCAAGGAGATACATAAGCGCTGTGCTGTAGTAGCACTATTGCTGGACCTCTTCGAAGTAGCAGCGAGGGGAAGAGATTACATTTACGTACATAGGGAGCCGAGCTGTAGAAGCAGAATACCAAACAGAGAGAGAGAGAGAGAGAGAAGAGTTTGTATTGCTTAAAGCAGTTGACATGCGTACATGCGTATGAAAACAAAGGGTGTATGTACTGTTTAATCGGCAGTGCTACTCCGCAGTAGACAACTTTTTACAGCGCAACCTCGCAATCTTCCTCATGTACCCTTGAAAAGTTAACTTTAATTGTGTTCTTTAGACGAATCTCAGTTATAATTCGCTGGTTGGACGCCATATAGTACATAGTGTTGACAAAAAATCAACTTGGCAATTGCCTCCAAGTTGGCAACTTCTCAGACTAGAATCCATGTTGCCAGATGGAGGAGTAGAATTTATCTTAAATGAACAGCGTTTTTGCAGCGTAAAGCGTTTATTTCAATGTGTCATTCGAAATTGAGCTAAGCAAACTGAATGCATTAGAGGCAAAATCTGAGAGCTAACCTCATGTAAGTAAAACCAACTGCAGAAATCACGGTAGCATGTTCGTTTTAGATGCATTTCGTTAATTTGTGCGTACGATTAAAGCTTGATTTGCCTGCATAGTCTATTCACTAGCGTGAAGGCAATTGTCTCAAAGGACAAACGAGTAAATGCTACTATCACCTCTATTTTAGTTGAGTTGTCAACCCGGTATAATAATTGATTATTGTTGCTTTTCATTTGAACAGTTTGGACGGTGCAGCTGTGACATCATAGAAGTTCAGCAGGATTACTTCAATTGATCAACAGAAAAGTGATTGAAATAAAAAAGAACAGGCTGAGAAGGTGCGATTTGAAAATACAGAGGTGATGTGAAACTGGAAACATGGTGTAAAATTCGGCTGACAACGACCCACGAGAGAACTTAACGAGGTTCTAAAAGAGACAAGTTATCTGCTGGTGTGTGTTCTTCAGAGGTAGTGACAGCACCTGAGTGGATATAATCAATGGTATCTACTTTGAAGAAAATCTCAGCCGGCGGTCAACCCTTGGGCGGTCTGGAAACTCATGTCTGGTCTCACAGCTCTGAGATAGTAATTAAGACGTAGGATACCTATTATCTATGGGATTCCAAGTATTCTAAAGCTGCTAGATCTCTGGCCTACGACACTTTCACCGAAATTGCTACGGGAGTTGAGGTATCCGAACCGTGGATTCGAATGGAGAAGGAGCGGATTTGGACGTGACCTTGTTTGCGAAAGCGTGGAGCAAAACTTTGTGTATCAAAATACTGGTCTCAATATTTTAGGAAGCTGAAGAAGAAACTGTTTTAAGCAATTACGCGAACCGACCTGAAGTGGTAAGTTTGTTTTTGGGTCCTTGCTTACAGTGTGCTGACTGATGGAAAAGTTCGAGTTTATTAGATTTAATAGGCAGCTGGACTAACGTGATTAAATATGAAATGAGCTTGAAGTACGATTGTAATCAAAGGATTGTCATTGTTAGCACGACGTTGACATTCCACCGGGTGACCCAGTCCCAGCCACAGAAGAAATACGACTAGTGCTTAGTGCACAGCTAGTTGACTTTGAAAAGTTACATATTCTTGGGCGAGACTATTTGTTGGACAGAGGAAAAAACAGATCGAATGGGAATTAAGTAATTGCGCTGTGAGCTGTATTACAACCGGCTTAAGTCGTAGGATAGACGCATCTATTTGAAAGAGTTTGGAAACGAGGAAACAGGCTTGTGTCTGGATCTGTTTTGTTAACAGATAAAGTGCGACCAAGATTTTGTGTAGACAATATGAATTACTTAGACGCTCGATTAGTTCCAACATCTTTTAGCGTTGAGGATTAGATTAAGCTACTTGTATGCCTCAATTAAGCTGTGTGCGATTGTTACAAATTGGAGTGCTTCCTGCTTTGGACGATGAGGTGGAGATCATGATGAGATTAATGCTGGATGCAGTAGAGAAACACTTTTTTGTCTGTTTGTTTTCAGCGCAGTTAACGCAGGTCTTACGCACGTGTTTGGACCGTGAGAGCGGTGAATATGTATGAAGCACATCTCTTCAAAAGTGCTTCTAGCTATGTTGTTTTCACACAAGCCATTCCATTGTTTGAATATGTGAAATGATAAGCTATAGCAGTAGCCGCATTAGTTGAGCTATTTACAGACTTTCGAGTGTTAGATACGAGAGCAGATCTTTGCGTAAGAGATCATATAGCTTGGATGGATGAAAGGTTAGCTAGCAATGACATGAACGTCGAAATATGTGGGATTTCGAGTTCTAAGAGAATGGTTGCGCACAGTCAGATGCGTAGTTTTCGCGAATCTGAAAAAGGCCAAGGTAAAGCGGGATAGTGCAGGGGATTAGACTCGCACGTGGAGAGGTGATCTTATATTCAGTTCTAGCTATCGATGAACAGGTGCTGTGTCTACTATGGCCTAAGAATTCCTGTGTGCTATTTTTCCGCTCCACATGTCTATCCCATTTCGCAAATCCCGTCAAGGCTCTACCTGGTGCGAATGAACCTTATGCATCAGGAAGTAAAGGATGTGGAGGCTGCGCACGAATTTCCTAAGTGTACCGTACTTGAAATATCTGAGTTACAAAGATCAATTTGTCAAGACCTTGAGTTGTTACGCTGATTGCACCTGAGGCAGTTTTAGTAACTGCGTATGACGATGTTCATTTTTAAGTAGGCTATTGCAGATGTCACAGACTGTGAACAGTTTAGTACACGCTAAAGAGTTTTTTGCAACGTTGCGTTGTTTTTGCAAGAGAGTTGCCAATGTCCCTGGTTCCTGACAGGTCAGAAACCTTTGCAGGCTGGCCCTTCAAAAAATTATGCTGGCGTGTTTACAACAATGAGGCCCAAATTGAAGCGTTAGCAACGACAGTCTTTTCATGCTGAATGCTTTTTCCAAAAGTCTTGTTGTTCATATTAAGCTTATAACCTTGCAGTTTGCAAAGCAATGTTTTTTGCATCAGCGTTATACTAACTTGTGTATTATCAATTACAGGGCTTAGACGGCCAAAAAACCGGACAGTACAAGATACAGGATCGAAGCAATATCTGTCTTCAGCGAAAGTCAAACAAAGCTACAAAACGAGAATTAAAATGGAGATGGACGCGAAGCCTAAAAAACGGTATGTTTTAATAATTTTATTACAAATGCTCATTGAGAAAATCGGCATTCATTTATATTGCACCTACTCATTGCCAATACTTTCATCGTCACAAAACTCAATCAAGTCGGGAATTCACACCGCCTGCCTAACATACTTAAACTAATGAGTGCGTAATAGCTGGTTGAGGAAAGACAAATTAATTGTCTCGGGTACCTGATCGTCGTGCTTGTGTAGAACATTAACAGTTTATAGCAGCAGGAACTACTTCAGGTAGTTTAACTTGCTACACAACTACCTGTGCGTAGCAAACGATCAGCTGCCAAAGCTTTATCGTGCGGAGAACGATGGGTATTGGCAAATGCCACCTGTACGCAACCTGTAATTATCAGAATGAAAGTCTCAATAGTGGACGCTCAGTGAACGCAAGCTTGCTTGAGTAAGTTCGCATGGTGTCGAAACCTCGCACAAGTAAAATATGAAGGAAATGGTTTCTAGGCTGCCGACTCAAATGCGAATCACATAAACAAGCTTGGTTGAGAGAGCGAGAATGCATAGTAATACACGAGTCTCTTTCTCAAGACGTTGTGCGTATTTTTCACGCACTATAAGAGTGATCGCCGAAAACAACTAACCTAACAGTAGCTGTGGTACACAAACTGTTAAGCGAGTAATATGCAGCGAATGTAATGACGCTATGAATGAGACACGTGTTCGAGTTCTGGGTGACCCAAAATACGTTCATTAACCTTTTAGCTCGCTAGTAGTTGGGCTATTAGAACGCCGGGAGAATCCGGAACCCAAACTATGTCACATGCTAACTGCGACTGCTTTAGCAAGTATATAAAGCACGAATTTCAATTTCCGCCATTTCCACTAGTCCCCATAACATTTCTGAAAATACTAAGCATTTCTTTAATGTAGTTATAGAAAACGAATACAAAGATGAATTTTGAATCTTTTGTTTCACTTGCAAATTTGACCTCAGGTTAAAGAATATGAAACGATGGAATTGCGTGCTAAATATAGCTGGAAAGATAGGAATGTTCACGCATTTCCATGAATTTGTGAACAGTTGACAATGGAATGAGGGGGACATCGTCGTCATCCCATTAAAAGAGGGTTAAAAAACGATAGGACACGATAATGTACATAATGACTTGAGATAAAGTCGTTTCAAGAAAAATAGAATGCTAATAGATTGATCCTCGTGTTCGAGCACGTTGATCTGAGTTCCAGTTTCTGTTTTTCTAGTCTGTCATCTTCAGTAGTCTACAAACTCCACTCAGTTCTTTGAATCAACTAGCATGAGGATGAGATTTGTAACTTGGAATAAGTCATTGTTTCAGCTGAAGCATCTCAAGTTATTTGCTGATTTCATTATTGAATGACTTGAATCGCTATGCATTTTATTTGCAGGATTCGTTTAGCGTATTTTCAGTCTGTTATCATGTGTTTTTGTCAGAACAAAGAGGAGCAAACGAATCCCAGGTTCACAGTTATTCTACACCAGCGATGCCAATGCTAATACGCTTATTTCCTGCTCTAGGGTGAGATAGAAGAAATTCTGTCACTGTTGGTTGCATATTTCTTAAAGTAATCAAGTATTCATTATGCCTCAACAACATTGCGTTCAAAGGAAACATGAGAACGAGATTGGAAAGCTCAGATGCGTGATCATTAGCTATGATGTTTAATCGGAGACAAAGTACATTCACAGCCTTCAAGTCACAAGTGGAGTCCACGTGACAAGGTCGTGCTCAAGTGTGTTCAGTGGCGTAGAAGCAGAAGCAGTAGCAATCTTTCTAGAGGAGATTCAAGCTGCTCCATAACAGTGCCAGATTCGCGAACTTAAGTACTATCATTAATTCACTCATGTTGTTTACGTACACTTCAGAGGTATTTGCCGGAGTGAAACGAAACACATTTTGCGCATTTGGAATGCTACTTTCCGAGACCTAATCTTCTATGTGATGAACGCTTGGCAGTTGGCGCTGGCAATTGTAGCATTCATTCAAAAATGTGCAAAAGCACCTAAAATCTCTTTCCTAGAATAGTCTTCAGAAACCGGTACATAAAATTCATCTGGTAAAGATGTAATTAAATTAGACTTATCAGTTCCAGGAAGATACTACCGATTTAACAACACTGATTAGGAAAGGGACATTGTCATTTACTGGGGCACTAGAAGGAATGGTTGCGTTGACGAAACATTAACTCATAGCTCATTGAAAGCATATTCATTTTATGACAATCATACTGGAAAGCACAGTAGAAAGGAATGATACTCATCTAACAATCAAATCGACATGACATTTACAGTTACGTAAGTAGCAATAGCACAGATAATTACTGTGGTGGGAGCTTGGGAATCAGCTGCTAATTTTTTATCACGAAGGTCAATACGAAATTTGATTTTGTCCCTTCTTAAATCCGTCCTTGAAGCTTCCTACATCCTACGAAATCATGCAGACAGGCCATGAGAAAGATGTCTGGAGTTAAACCCGTTCAAAAGACGGACTACCTGCATCAGGTCATTATGAATTTTGCACTGACCTGACTGGGCCAGACTTTGGTCTACAGCTGGGATTGAAGAAGGACTTGAGGACAGGCTTGAGCACTCAACCAAGAAGGAGATAAGATTGTCAGTTTTATCAAAGATTAGATTCTTTCATGTCTTATAACAAACAAGGGGACAAGCTTTAACTTCGAAAGGGTTGATGCCGGGAGGGACGAGGATGATTGTGAAGGTTTCACAACGAGCTAGAACCTGAGATCTGGAACCTAGTTGTAGCATCCTGACAGAACGGTCGAATATGATCAAAGATATTGTGATGAAGCTGTACTTCATCACAGTATAGCTACCCCCACAGAATCTCCTATGGATTCTTACCTTAGAGTTAGTACACGCTGTGTCAGTTAATGGACAACGCTCCTTGAGATGTGTCTTCTGGATGGACTTATGATCTTTGGTGTAAGTAAAGTCATTTGTGATAGTTAGACACGAAGAGGTTAATCATTTGGTGTGAGGTAATTAACTAGTTATTCTACGAGCTAAGAGACGCTTTGAGCCGTGCTTGACTTATTGGTAAACTAGCTGTGGAGTGGAGAATAATCTCCTTGTGTCCCGTGTGATTTGATTGGACGTGAATAGGTGATGCAAGTGACAATTGTAGAAAGTACATGAAGGATCAATATTTCGTCATTGTTTGTCATCTTTACTGGTCCGGTTGAATAACGGAATCGCCTATGTGTGCACCCAGTTCAAGTGGTTTGTTGTTTTCAATGTAGACAGAATAACCAGTTCCATACGTACGTAATGAGCACTATGGGAACTGTAAGTCCATGCTTGACTAATAACAGGATTAGGAATCGATTACGATTTGATTCCCGAATCATCGCCATAGGTCTTAAAGACGTTGCCTGGCGTGGTGCTGAAGTTGATGCAGATTACTTTTTTTGTTGAAAACACGCGTGCCCTGGGATAGTAGTGCCAGTTTTGACTTTGTGGAAAGCAGGATAAGTTCTAATGTCAGTGTTTAGTGAAAAGTATTGAGCTTTTAACATTGCCTTTGACAATTCCGCTAAACTGAACGATAATTCAATCATGATGGATATGATGTACTACGACTATTTTGCGTGCTTTAACAAGTAAACTGCTTTTAATTTTTTTAATTAACTTCCATATCTCAATTTCCGTTGTCCCTCGCTTTTTTAAGCATGTAATAGGCGTATTTGTTGAGGCAGGCGTTGGTTCCTCAGTGTTCACAGGTGCGCGATGAAAGTTCCCGTCAATGAGATGGTGTGTTAAATAGGCATGAACTTGGCAACATCTTTTGATAACTTGTATAAATTTTGTCTTTTTTAGTGGGAATGGAAGAAACTCGGAGAAGCGTAGAGAAAGATCTAAGGTGGCAGCAAGATGCCGAAGAAGCAAGGAATCCGAGATTTTTCTCCGAACTTTGCGACTTTTTGCCTTTGCCAGAGAGCACCCGGAACTCGTTGGACAAAGCTTCTATCATGAGGCTGAGCTTGAGCGACCTGAAACTTCGCCACATGATGGAAAATGGTAGCAATCCTTTCTTTAACTTTTAAAGAATTAGAATTAGATGCATTTAGACTTTTTGGATGGAAATCCATGAAGTGCTTTTACATAAATGAAGTGCTACTGGTAGTTCTCAGCCGACGGAACAAAGATTTATGACTTGGGACAGGTGGAATAGTACTTGTGAACATCGTAGGGTTTATGCTAAAAGCTAAAGCTTAAAATGAGAAAGAATTTGGGGCACCTCAACAAGTAACTGTTTTTCATAAGCAGGACTAGGAAATAATTGTAAGCTTAGGAAACACTGTGAGGGCAGATGTAGTCCTTTATCCTTGGGTACAAGATATTCAAGGACATTTCTGTTGAGAGTGGTCACTGTTTTGATCTTTTCTCAAAACGAATCCAGAGTGCTGGCCTATATGCTTGAATGACCATGAGAACGGTAGCCTTCTCTAACGACCAAGACAATTTACATAGACCGCAAAGTATCAATCTGGGAACAAGCAGGAATGGAGTGGACAGTCTAAAATGGGCATTGAAACAGCCTTGAATGGGGCAATTTAGAACGGATTCTGAAATTGAAATAAAAATGCAACAATGATTTATATATTCTAATAATGTATCTGCGCTTCATTGCAGTATTTGGCAAGGAGATGCGGGAAGATTTTTTGAAACTGGATTTATGAATCCAGAGAAGAAATGCGGTTGGAACTTGACTCTTGCATGAGCAACGCCATGGGTGGATTCTTAATCGTCGTGTCTACGGATGGTGATATTGTCTATGTTACTGAAAGTGTGACAACTCATTTGGGACTGTCACAGGTAAGGTCTTTCTTCCATTCAGTATTAATGATCTAAGTTTTTATGACATCAGATTTAGCATGCTGTATTTACGGAAAGTCCGCTGGGCTGAAAGGAAGTATTTCTGGAAGAAAAGCACACATTTAAGGACTGCATTCTCTACATTTTTTTATTGGGATTGCGATTGTAGGTCGAATTGATGGGATACAGTGTCTATGACTTTAGTCACCCTTGCGATCATGCTGATATCAAGGATTTATTGGTTAAGAAGAAGAAAGATGAGAATGAAGATGCTGGCAATCGCGAAGGATCGTTCCGTATGAAATGCACCATAACGTCGCGTGGACGAAATGTGCATCTTAGAGCCGCGACGTACAAAGTAAGACCAAATATAACCCGCTGTTTAGTTAGGCGCTAACTCTTATAGGTGATATGGAGGTAGTTAGCCCGCTGTTAGTCTTCGTACAATGATTTTTGCAACTGAAGAATGATATGCGTAGGTAATTGAATTCACGGGACGTATGTTCGAGACCAATGAGAACAATCAAGACAAGCAATGGTTTGTGGGGATTGGGGAACCTTTGTTTCATCCATCCGATGTGGATATTCCTTTGAACAAGCAAATCTTCTTGACTAAGCACAGTCCAGACATGAAGTACACATTTGCTGACGAGAGGTAAAACTTTAAGCTGGAACTGAAGGTGTGCTTAGAAAATAGAATGTACTTCAGCATTTCATTATTTTATACAAATTTACAGTGTTCTGTCCTTCTTGGGTTACACGCCCGAAGATGTCGTTGGGAAGTCCATTTTTGAATTTTTTCATGCCTCCGATGGCCCAGCTATGGCAAAAGCCTTTAAGTCCTGTAAGTCTTTTGTTAAGGTTTCATTCTAATAGCTTCTGTTGCTACTTTGGAACTGCATTTTTAAAAGAAGAAAATGCTGGAATTAATATCATTTGTGGATTTTAATAGTGTACTCGAAAGGACAAGCTGTCACTGAGCGGTACCGCTTCTTGGCAAAACATGGAGGCTGGGTCTGGGTTGTGACACAGGCTACGGTCATTCAGGGACCGAATGGAACAAAGCCGAACTCAGTTGTTTGTCTCAATTTTGTCATCAGGTATAGGAATGTTTCTTGTGTAAGCCTTAATGGAAGGTTTTACATTGTTCAATCTAATAGACGTACTAATTATGCTTGCAGTGGAATTGAGAACGAAAATGAAATCCTATCTGCTGTTCAGACGCTGCCTGGCAAAGCTAGTCCAGTTGTTCCAGTTTACGAAAAAGCTATTGAAGAACCTGTGCTTGAGAAGGAGAACATCGCTCCTATCGTGCTTGAGCCTGCGGAGCCTATCACTAGTACCAAAGATGTCATCGCTCCTAGAACGAAAGATATGGATTCTGGATTCTTGATGCCTTGTGACAACACTCTTATTGGTAAATATTCTGATACAGTTCCGTAGCCTGTAAGAGACCTGGGCGTCGTGTTTGTATTTGGCGATAATCTTTAACAAAATAACAAAAATAATTATGGTAATTTTAGTGAGCAAAGAAGAGCCCGAAGATTTGACTCACTTGGCCCCTATTGCTGGAGATGCTTGCGTTCCGTTGGATATGCCCGTTCCGATTCTTGATAACTTGCTTAAGGAGCTAGAAGCAGCTCAAGTTCCATTTACCTTGAATGAATGCGAACTTGATCTCAACTTAGACAACTACGCGTTCACGAAAGCAACAGGAGATTCTGCAGAAGGAAAGTCTGTGTCTTCACCTCAAGAACATGAGATGTGCAAAGACCCTGCCTCTGCCACGTCGTCGCCTCTCTTCTTGCATTCGGATCCAATGGTCATGTCACCAGGGTCGACGTCATCTTTGCTGTCTCCGTTTCAAATGTCTCCTTCATTGAGTGGACACCGGAGCTCTGATAGTAGCCGTTACATGAGTGATTTTTCTAGCCCATCATCTTCAATGCCGGAGTTGTCCCCAGCCAGCTACAGATACAGCGGGGACGAAGCTAATTCTCCTCCAGGAGTTTGTGCTCTAACGCTTGAAGAAGAAGCGTTCAACCCGGTGATCATTGATAGTCCTGCTAATCTCAGCGAGATGCAGTGCTCATTACCTGGTTTCCATGATACTGTAGAGAAATCAGTCGCACCAGATCCACCCGCTGCGCCCATTGGTACAGCTTTGAATGGGGCATTTATAATACTGCCAGATGGGAGAAAGTTTCCGGTGATGATTACTTCAAATTTGAATCAAATTGTTTGTCAACTGGACGCAAACACGTAAGATTTTATTCAGATTCATTCGTATCTGTACTGCGTTAGTGTCTGCTTATTTCCGTGTACATAATGTCAAGTTTTTCTTCACAGAGACAAACGCGATACCCAAAAATTATTGGACAAAGGTAAACCCGATCTGGTGGAACCTTTTGGCGGGGAGCAGAAGATTTTCCCTCGGCACAATATGAATAAGAACATATGCAACACGCCCTCACCTTTTTCAATAACAAGTATGAGCTTGAATATTGCCTTGCTTCTACTTTTCAAATCTCAGCTAAGTCATTAATCTGTTTGTAACAATCAATTTTCATTCGGGCCTCTTACTAATGATTTGTAGATCGACCCTTGAACGTTGACTTGAACTCACCAATACTGCGTGGGTCTGCATTGCCTAGCATTGCCGAAGCACTATTTCGGGGCGACACGGGTCCACCCTTGGCGAAAACTCCACGGATGACATCTGAGATACAGTTAGGAGAAAATCCATCCCCTTCGATGGAAACTCCTTTCAGAGATATTTCAGCGACCAATCGCTATTCACTTGATCCACCAAATGTCAATCCTGTTTTTAATCGTACCAATTTGCCGTTCAAAGCTGAAATGCATGAGCTCTCCAATCCTGTTGATCCTCCTTGGTCCAATCATAATAAAATTAGCAACGTCCAAGGTGTTCGGCTGGGACAAGCAAATGTTGATGTCATGGCTCATCTGAACCAGCTGATGGAAAGTGGCAGAGTTGATGAAGTTCGGGATATTCTGAAGACCCATCAGCATATTCGTAGTCGTGTGAGAACTCCCCGTGCTGTTGTGGATTTCCATCAGACGGATCCGGATTTCTTGTCCAACGGCTCTAGAAAGGTACGACTTGAATATAATCGTGGAATTTACTGCTGAATCAAAAGTCAGATTGTTGCAGTTTGTAAACTGTGAAGCATCAATCACGTTGTTGTATAAAAGCATTTGGATTTATAGCGAGACATCAGCGGGACCGTCTTAAATGAATCCAGCCGTGCAAGTGTCCGACTTGATGCTACTCAGTTTCCCAATTTGTATGAGTTAACCCGTCGAGATTGCGAGGTTAATGCGCCCTTGAGTGGAAACTCGTCGCTTCTTGCCGGAAAAGATCTTCTTATGGCTTTGGACACGTCCGTCGACCCATTTGCTTAGATGTCACATATTTTCTCCAGCGACCAGTAGCGTTCTATAAAAAAGTTTTAATTACTAATAAAAGATAAGCGTATATGTTCGACCATCGGCTGGAAGAAAAAGATAGTTCAAGATAAGGATTTTACGTCGAAATCAAAGTTCTATTTGTAAATAAGATGATGTACTGGATCTTGCGCTGTGATTTAGCGCAATGCGTT
>VRMD01002960.1:0-11951 GCA_009872375.1 Sminthurides bifidus | reverse complement strand
AATCTGGAAATCTAGTGTATTTTGTAACCAACGGAGGGATAAGTTATAGTCGATAGTAGAGAAGTCAACTTATAAATATTTGGTAATAGAAAAAGAATCACGAATAATGAAACGTTACTTAAAACTTATTCAGCTAAAGTGTAACTGCTCATCATGAGCATCTTCTCAATTGATACTTGGAAGCTTGCAATACTCCCTGGATGAGAGAAAGCAGCATTATGAAATGTGGTGAAAGTGAAGTTGGAGTCGGTCAGCTGGTCATAAGATGATGTACGAAGGCAGCTGAAGTAATTAGCCTCATGCCTTTCGTTTACATGTGAATTCATATCACTTGCCTGCCACAAGGTGCGATATGCACTACCAACACTCAAACTGCTTCCACGGCGTCAAAACCACCAGTGTATACTTACTGTTTCAGGTCTAATGCAGAAGGGTACAGTCTCTGAAGCTGTGTAACGTAAGATGAGAAGCCTAATGTTAAAGTTCCAAGCAAAGCCATGCGCTGATTATGTTAACTAACTAATGTGATTCATTACAAGGATAGTGAATGGCAGCAGTAACGTTTTAGTAGCGCTATAGTTATATGCAAAGTACTTGTAATGCTTGCAAATGAGAGAAGTGAAAGTGTTATTTTGAATTAGATCTTGGTGAAGTGACAAATAAAGTAGCCTGACCAAAAATAGATCATCTACGCATCTCGGTATTTATTTGCTATTGGAATTTAATCCAGGCGTTGGATGACTTTAATTGCTGATATATTTTTAAGTATTCAATAGATTGTCACGCTTGTTACGAGTTGTAACTTAAAGTCCTTTAAACCCATTGGAGATTCGCCAGCCCCCTTACCGAAAGACTTGAAATTAGTCTGTATAGATATAGATGTACATACATTGATAGCACAGACTACAATTTGTGGGAAGATCCCATTCCAATGAGACGCAACAAATGTGCAAAGCGTTGCTTGTACCGCGTTAAAGCACATCATGTCTTCACGAACATGTGTATGGATCTCGTTTGGGACAAACCATGAAGCCGATAGGCAATGTAACCCCCGTAAAAGATTCCATACAGAAAAAATCCTTGTTAAGTGGCTCTAAAGTTTTTCAATATGGTATCAACACAAAAGTTTGATTACTAATGATTGCAAAAAAGTTAATCAAATCGGTCTGTCTTCTGTATGACAAGTAGGTCGACAAGAGCCGGGTACATGGCAGAGAAAACACTCGAAAACCTGCTGTTTATCACATAGAAAGCTGATTAATTGCTGTGATACGAAAGATATCTTCACAGGGTGAACACGGCAATTTCACCCTGCGCACTTTAAAATGTCAACATTATTACCTAGCACCTGGATGATAGCAAAAGGCAAGAATAGTTAGATGTGCAGTACCGAGGTATGACACAAGGCAGGAGTTGCAGAAGGGATATCTGGAAACAGGAGCATAGTGATTATTCGACTAAACAAGATTCAGATTCTAGTATGTGAGGAGAGTTAAACACAGTCGTTATTCTCTGTATTGGCAACGGTATTCAGGACACAATTCATGTACGAAATGACAAGTAGATGCATCCCTCCCCAATAATGAGATAGTTGACCCTTTTTGGCACCGTCCTGCTAACCTCAATGTGTATAGCAGTACGTTGGACCACACACTATTTGCAAAGGTTTATCTGCTAAAATTATGACTGCTTGCCTTACCTTAACATGTACTTTGGTTTAGATAGGTAAGTCAAACGCGCTACTGTAGTGCTCATCGCATTCCTATGCTCAACTGGAAGATCTTCCCCTCTTTACCGAAACATAACCGGTCCAGCGATAAGATAATAAGATGTCCGAGTGCGGAGAACTCCCCTTTGTAGACATTACAGGATGCAAAATTAACTTAGTTCCCGTTTACGAGCTGAGCTGGTCATGGCGTGCTCGGGAGACTTTCACCCGTACTAAACTACCCTCAGAATTTTACTTGCCGGTCAGCCGTGGCTAAGGGAGAGAGAGTCCTTTTTGTAAAAACGAACATTTAAATAATAACCACATTTCCAATCAAGTAGCTACAATTGTAGGACCAATTTCTGTAAATTCCGCTACTGCTTGTAGCAATAGCAAGTAATTTCTGTGCCTACAAATTTAAGGTGTATTAAATCAACAAATTGATAATTCGTTACATGTGACACGCTTTCAGAAAAAGTTGTATCCAACATCAAAGTCGTGAGAGCAGAAGCAGGCTCCTCTTCGTATTGGCTTCGTGCATTTATGATCTGCATGACGGCAGATCGAACTGTGACAGCAGTCAAAAAGATTTTATTACACGCGAGTTGATGAATCTTCATCCGTGGTCTCCGTTTATGAAGTCTGATCTGGATACGATTTTCTTCCCAAGGTACTACATGATTTTATTGAGTATTTCTACACATGGGATCGACATTGTTTCCGATTTCAGAAAGATGGCTTACGCCGTAGTCATAACCAACATCTCTGAAAACTAAAGATGTTATAAGATTTTATACGAGGGTAACGGTTTTGTTAGATGATAGATGGCCATGAGATGTATGTGCAGAACAGAAATCGCTTCGTTTCAAAAAAAAAATCGATTTTGCTACAGGGCTGACCATGGCAACTGCGGACTCTATCTCTCAGATGGCAGTGAAAGCACGTGATATTTCCAACAACGGTTCCATGCACATCACTAATTACAACACGTCTGGGTCACAATCACCTGCTGGAGCAGCGGGTCAGGTAATGCGAAATTCGCCCTTGCGGCATAAAAACTTGTTTTATTTCATCCAATAAATTGATTGCAAGTGATATAAATGAATCAACCGCCATGCGGAGCTAAATACGAACTACATCGACTGGACTATTTGCCACGTTTTCAGGTACAGGTGCGGCACAATGTCCCCTCGCCCAAACCTTTTCCCGTTCAACGAGAAGCCGCAGAATGTCAGCTACACGAGGTCTTGACGCAACCACCCCCGAATGTCATCGTTATATCAGGATCCGCTGGTGTAGGAAAATCTGAGCTCATCAAGCGATACGTACACATCCGCTGCATTAATCCACATTCCATGAAGTTCAAGACGATAATCTGGGTGAAATTCGACAGCGATGGTTGTCTGCTCGATTATCACGTGAGAGAATTTGCGAAATCATGCAACTCACCAAACAGCTGCAACGCTAACAAGGAGGAAATGTTGCGAAATTTTATCCTGGAAATGGACGATGAAAGAGCCCTACCCGTGTTAGTAGTATTCGATAACGCTTCTTCTCTGTCCGGAAAAAAAATTTCGCATCAAGATTCAAAGGGAAGTTTTTTTGATGTGCTTAAGTTTATTCATACGGTCAATGTATCCCGATTCACCATTATAATTACATCTAGAGACAAGGAATGGGGTAATACTATAAGCACTACAACAATACAAATGACAGAATTTAGTGATGAGCAAAGTCGGTATTACCTTGAAAGCGCATTAGGAGACGTTCGTGGATTTGATTGCCACAAATTGCACTCTCTTTGCGGTAATTCTCCCAGATTTTTGTATCTCTTGGCTAATTTCATTATCCGTCAAAAAGAAGTGTCTACAGTAGCGATTGATGAAAGCTCTTACGATTTGCACAAGTTCATGGAAATGTGCACTCAGGGAGACGAGTTTCTTAGAGTTCATAATGCTATTATGAATAGCATCTCAGCAGCTAGCAATAATTCACCACTACCTGGAAAGATTTTGACGTACTTAGCCTTCATTCCTTTCATACAAGTTCCAAAGAAATTAATTTATTTACTACTGACTGAGACCCCGGCATGTGAGGGACCTTTGAAGGAGGCCATCGCTTATTTAGTTGATCTGCTGTTACTAAAACCAGCAGGGAAAGTGTATACTTTGGATCCTAATATTCAGTTATTGAAGTTAAATCAGTTGAAAAATGATGTGAACGTCATCACCTTGGTTTGTAATAGACTGATCACAGTGTTAAAAGAGCACAGAGGGGAAAAAGACCGTTTTGTCTATCTAAAGTTGCTTGCCACCGCCCATCATTGTTGCAAAATTGCGGAGAATCTGTTAGAGAAAGACGTCATTCAGGACCTGTTTAAGATTACGTCAGACATGCACAAACATGTAGACTGGCAGACTTGCATTGATTTGAAAAAGAAGTTGTTAGGGTTTTACATAAAGCAAAAGTCGGAAAGTACAGTTCGAAAACTTCAATTGGAGCTAGCCGATATTTTGAAACAACTGAACCCCAGTGACTGCCTCCAAATTCTTCAGGAAGATCTTCTGTTTGAGGCCTCGCAAATAATCCGATTGCTAGCTTACGCAAAGCTCCAGTTAGGAAGATTTGATGATGCGCTGGCTTGCTATGACAATCTATATAAGATTTGCCAGACTCAGGACGTGGATTTAGTTATGGAGGCTGATTACTATAAGGGTTACTTGTTCATGAAAAAGGGAAATTATCATGCTGCGATTGGCCAGTTGGAGGGGGTACGTAAGCGCTCTAATAATGAGATACCTCATGAAAAAAGAAATCCATGGAATGCTAAGTCACAGTTCCGAATAGCTCAGTGCTGGTACAAACTAGGGGAAGCCAATGCAGCAGTGAAGGAATTCTTGGAGTTGAATAACTACCAGAGTAAGCGGCCAGATGACAGTGGGGTTCTGGCATATGAGCTGGAAACTAGGTCAGAGATCATAAAGATAAATGCAGAACTAAGGAAGGAAGCTGAAGGAGAGGAGAAACTTCGGGAAGTTCTCAGGCTTCAAATGGAGTTGTACGGCTCCCTCTTAGACCATAATCCTAGCCTAACTGCTACACGCCAAAATCTCGTCATTGTGCTCAAGCAAAAGGGCGAGTACGAAATGGCTGAACGAGAATCTGAATTGATTCTGTCCTCTCTCAAAAGGCGTCTGGATGAAGATCATCCGGAAATTTTATACGCTCAATGTATGTTAGCAGAGGTTTTGTACCTGCAAGGCAAGTTCAAAAGGGCGAAAAAAATTTTACGGGAAGTTCTAACGAAACAAAACGAAAAATTGGGGTCATGTCATTCGGAAACAGTAGAAACAAATTGGGTTCTAATCGACATCTTATGTGCTATGAAGAAGTACAAAAAGTGCCACGATAACTTAGATCAGGTGATAGAATCCCTTTCGAAGCCTGCTTCAATGTCTGATAGGTGGGCTAATGCACTTCGAATGAAAACACTGCTTAAGCGAATTGATGTTTTTGTTGCTGCAAGAAATGTGGATGAGGCAGAGAAAGCTTGTAAAGGGCTGAAAGATGAACTCGGAGAAGAAAATCCTCTCTTCTTTCATTTACAGTTACGAGAGGGAGCGATACTACGAATGAAGGGCAGATTTACTAAAGCGTTGACAATTTTGAGTGCAGGTCGTAGCGCAGCTCGTGATATACTTGACAATGAGCGTCACCAAGATGTTACTGCATTTGACCTCGAGATAGCCAAAACAAATATTGATGCCGAGAAACTGTCAGTTGCGTCAAATATTCTCCAAAAACTATGTCAATTACAGAAAGAATATAGTGGTCCAAAGCATTTAGACACACTTGCAGTCAGGCATTATCTCGCTGAGTGTCGCATGCGTGAGTTTCCAAAACCCGCCTTCGAAAATTTATTGGAGGTACATCGGATTTCCCTTTGCACTTATGGAGTAAACGAATTCATTTTTGCTGTCGAAAAAACACTTGCAGAATGTTGCCAGATTATTTACATTCCTGCGCAACCATCCCTCCTGTCAAAAATTTCCGGCAAAAAGCACTCAAAATTGTTGCCACATGAGATCTGGAAGAAAGTGGCAGTGCATGCCCAGGGGTTCCGCGATGACGGTTCGTATGAGGGAACTCTAATGCAATCTTTGAGATTGCAGCACTGTTTGGGCTCTGCATTGTTGCAGATGAGACAACTCTGTGCGGCAAGGGGTATTTTTTCATCCTTAATGAGGACTTACGAGGATAATGCCTTGCTATTACTCAAGAATAATCTGCAGTATTGGCTCGCACGTCGAGATTACGCTGTGGTTTTGCTTCAATGTGGCGATTTGAACCAAGCGACAAATCAGCTTACGGAAGTGCTCGAGGCATTGCCGAAACACGAATCTGTGACCAGATTTCACCCTGAGCGTTTGGAGTCACAAATAAGGATGGCTGAATGCTTGCTCGCTAATGGAATCAGCGATAGAGCACTGGTCGACATTAGATCAGTTAGGGATTACTTGGCGAGAATACACGGCGACCAGGCTCACCCCTCCGTTTTGAGAACCAAATTCTTAATGGCAGAAATCTACATTACCCTAGGCAATGTGAAGGAAGCGCAAAAACTAAACGAATATGTCATAATTTGCCGGAAAAAAGTCCAGGGCTTGCAATTGAAAGATCCTTTAGTTTTATCTGTTTACAACCAAAAAGCTCATCTGAGACTGTTGGATAAGGATTTTCAATACGCAGAAACCAAATTAAAAGAAATATTCGAAACTCGTAAAAAGAGGCTTGGAAATTGTCAAGAAACTTTGACAACTTCTTTGCTCCTGATGGAGTGCTTTTTAATGCAAAAAAATTACGGAAAGGCTAGGGGCGCAGGTGAAACTTCGGAGGGGTTGCGAAGAAAGTTATTATTACCATGGTACCATCCTTTGGCATTAGAATGTGACAGGCTACATGCATGGGCGGATATTATGGGAAGCAACTGCTTTGATGGCATGAATATATTAGAAGAAAATCTGAGAAAAGTCGAACAAGGTGGTGAAATTCCAAAAACCTGTAATGCAGTACAGAAATGTTACGAGACCTTAAATGAATTGAATCGGCGTAAGCAGCAAATCTTGGCTCACAAACCTAACGCTAAGTGGTGGAGGGCTGGTATGGAGATTTTGAAAGAAAATGTGCCATTATCAGAATCACTGAAGCAGAAACTTTTTTAAGCCCCACAATAATTTTAGTGGGAGGACTGTACTTTACGGTAACCAAACTTTGGTTACCGAATACTACAGTTTGGTGCTATAGTGATGAACTATACTTTTAGTTATTTGAGAGGGACAATCAACCATCAAACTACTGGGTGCTTTTAAAAACAAAACGACTTTCACCTCTTTTATCCGCATTAGTTCTCATATCCATTTGAGTAATGCTTCTTTTCCGGAAAGTCTTTCCTTTAACAACAAACACCCTCTATTGCTGCCACACAAGCACCTGATTTAGTTTTGAAGCGTAATACAAACCCCTGTTCGAAACGGCGAGGGCCCATTAATTTAGCAAGATCGGTATCTTTTTTGACTGGGCTCTTGAATTAATTTACTTTACTGAGTATAAAATGGTGAAGTTCAATGAATTTCAACACCCACTAGAACCTTCGGTTAGATCAACTCTGCATTCTGTATTATAATAGAATTGAAATATAAGTTGTATTTTCAACTTAACATTATTTATTAGCTCGCTCCACTTGGAGAGTCAAGCAATCTATGTTTATCAATTGTTAGCTTTCATTTTCAACATTCCTTGAGGATCCAGTTTTGTTGGTTGTGGTTTCCACCTGCTTTCCTCTATTTTGATTTTTGTTCAGTCAAGCTGTTTTATTTTCAATACAACAATGTCTTGAAATTTAATCTTTCTACCTAATTTTCCTTATTGGCTTAGCAATTAGTTCATCCAACATTTTTGAATTGAGGAAAGATTTGATCACCATGATCTCGATTTTTCAAAGAACAGCAATTTTTATCGCAAAACCTTGATTCAGCCTTATTTTTTTCGGTTTATTGGATACTACGCAAATAAAGCTAATCAGTGGTTCATGTCTATAGTAGCTTATTCCTATGAAAAACTCAACATCTTGCGGCCATTTCATGACCTACATTTAGAAGATTGATCGGTTTATGGTAATTACACCAGGTGGTGGTGATAAAGCTCAAGTATTTGCATCCGCCAGCTCATTGTTTACGAGTACTTCTTCACAAGTAACCCCAGCCAGCTTAACTGAAATAGACTTCATAAAAACTTTATCATATCGCATATAGGGAATTCATACGAAAATCGTTGCGTTATTATGATGTGACCGAGCTCACGATATTTGAATGGATACAATATCAATAAAAGAATCAAACGTCAATTTTGTTAAGAGGGCCTTTGACGGGTGTCAGTTTGCGGATCTAAAGCACCTTCCTGATTCGCTTGAGCAAATGAGGGCATTTACATGCATGCAGTAAATATGACAACTTCAATCAGCGGACGACGCTAACTTTATTGATGAAGGACCGTGCACGTACAAAAACGTTAAGATAGGTATTCATCCTGTCATGCCACATCCTTACACCAAGATTTGGTGACAAACGGAGTCCGGGCCATCAATCAGTAATCATGCCCTCGTTGTCTCAATTGCAACACTATCTTCTTTCACTATCTTCCTCGCAAACAGATAATAAATGTCCATCTGGAACTGAGAATTGCATTTGGATCAGTATTCGTAAGGTGAGTTCGAATACTGCCTTATCGTCAAAAGCTTTCAGCTCATACTTACTTTCTAGCCCAACTTCAAACGTTAGTTCACAGGAGCTTGCATAAAAGACTGATTACAGGAGCCCTTAACAGTTGGTGGAGTGTTTCCGGTGTACATCAGCAAACTAACGCAGTGAAGGGACTTGCTCAGTTTCTTTTTTTAAATTGATGAACTAGAAAAATGAATTTTCCGGGGACCTCGAAGCAGGTAAAACAATTAAAATAGGATTAAATACTCTTGGTCGGATCGAGCACTGAAATTCATCTTGTTCCCTTTCTGCAGCTGCAAATGACTATGAACTCCAACAATGTCAGTACTTCAAACGATTCGGCAGCCACGGAGTCATCTTCTCAAAGATTAAGCGAAACTCTTGGATCACATCAGGTGCAGAATTTAGTAAATCATTGCATTTATTGCGCTTCGAAAGACACAAAATTAGTTACATAGTTGCACAGTGCACAATTTAACAGTGTACCAGCTCAAAGCTAGATTACAAGTATTGTTCAATCTACGGGAAGACTGGCCGTAATACTTTTTTCCAGAGAATTATAAAATGACTTAAGCTGAGGTTCTGAAACGTTTTTTGATTGCAACTATGTATTCCATTGGCGTAGAGCCGCATAGGAAACATTCCTCCAACCACTTCTTTCGTGACGAGGGGCATCGGTGCAAGAATTATGGATGCCTTAGAATCATTCGACTCTAGTTCGACTCCAATAGTGGTAATTGTTGGAAATGCCGGGATTGGAAAGAGCGAAAACGTGCGCCATTTTGCTCACACAGAAGGGAAAGAACTATTCAGCCACGTGCTTTGGTTCAATGCGGAAAATTTTTACGCCTGCGTCTCCTTAGCTTGCGCTGCATTATCACACTTGTGCAAATCAAGCTTTTTAGAAGATTGGTCTTCCTCCGAATCACTCAATCCGCGTACACTATTCGTTTTCGACAACGCAAGTTTGAGAAAACGGAACCCGAATCATGACCAGTCACACTCAGCATTCTGGGATATCCACAAGTTTATTACAGATTTCATTCATCCGTCCATGAACATCTCAGTTATAATTACTTCAAGAAACAAGGCTTGGAACCTACCGAGGATGAAGCTAATCGAAATTCCACCGTTTTCTGTGTCAGAGAGTCGAGAATTTTTAATCAATCGGATCGGACAGCTGAAAGACTTCCATCAGTCCTGGGAGGAAATACCCAGAAAGTGTACCACCATACCTCTTCCTCTTGAGCTAGCTGCAAGCGTGATTCACAATTACTGGAGAATATGGGAGAGCGCTGGAGATGAACCATACTTGCTCAAGGATTTTTTTGAGCATTACCAACGGAAAGGGACTCGAGTGCGAGCAGCAGGGCCACAGCAACCCGAAACGAATCGAATGTCAACTGTCTACGTGGTATACAAACTTTGCTTTCCACAACTTTGAAGTAACACATGAGACCCTGGCCTCTAGAATGCTCAACTACTTAGCCTATCTATCTCCAAACGGTGTCCCTCGGCGTCTGTTGCTCCCCGTATGCGCCAGTTCATCTGCAGACTTGGTTCCAGGATTCTCGGAAGCAATTGCCAGTCTTGTCCAGCGCGCCATTGTACGGAGTACTGCTGGCACGTTCTTCATCCATCGGCTGACGCAAGAAGCAAGGAGAAAACACGTAGAGAAAGATAACCGTCAAGACCACATAATTCAACTCTGTTCTCGGTTTGCGGCATTCTTGGATGAGCATCATCAGACCGACTCCGTTGCTCCGATCGAATTAGAAAATGCTTTATGGGCCTGTACTGTGTTGGAGGCGAAGCTGCATCTCTCTAGCGTCAAGGATTTGTTTCGCATGGCGTCAGTCGCATTTACCGACGTGCACCTTCCCGCTGCCGTTGTTTTGCACACAAAGCTGCTCAATTGTTGCAAAAATGAACAAAGTGTTTCTCCTAATGAGCTTCAGCACCTGCTCCTGCGCGCAGCTCAGTTGACGCAAGACTACAACCCCAAACGCTGTTTAGAATACCTTCGACCCCTTCTTCAAGATGTGAAAGCAGGCAAGACGGAACTCACCCTAAAACAATCTTTAGACTTGTACCAAATGAAGGCTGTTGCTCAAAAACGGCTCGGATACTTCAAAGAATCTTTCCGTACTTACACTAAGCTACTAACTATGAGTAAAGCTATGAATACTGCCGAAAGACTAGAGATAGAATGCTGCATCGGCAGATTGAAAACATGCATGGGACAGTATAACGAGGCATGGGATCAGCTCACAACTGTGCACGAGAAGGCAAATCGTCATGGTGAAAGCAACTACGATAACCCAGCGAGCCTCAGTTCTCATTTAGGAATGGCAGAAGTCCACCTTAAACTAGGAAGACAAGAGCAGGCGTTGGCAATCTTTGCTGACATTTACCATTACCACTGCTCAAAGCACGGGCCGGACCATGTCCAGTCTTTGAAGTCCGAGGCCCGTATGGTCGAAGCTGGTGGAAATTATGTCGAACCGTCTAAAACTTATAATTCCTTACATTGTATTATGTTAAAGTTATGTGTAAAGTTAGGAACAAACCACCCTTTTGTTGCATTCGTGCGATTCAAAATGGCGGCCGTGCTAATTGAGCAGTCAGACTATGACAATGCAATGAAAGAGTATGAACTGATAATTATCTCTCTAGAATCTCCCCTAGGAAAGTCACATCCTTTCATTTTAATGTGTAAGTGCAAGAGGGCGTACATCTTGGCGCTGGAAGGGAAATTGAAAATGGCGAGAAAATCACTTAAACTTGTAATACCTCAACTTGTAACAAGTTCTGGTGAGGCCCACCCCGATACTTTGAATTCGAGTTTACAGTTAGCCAATGTTTACTATTGCTTAGAAAAGCTTGAAAAGGCAAAGAGCCGGTGTAACGCCATTTTGGAACTTGAACTCGGAGAAAATGTTTACTATGAATCCTTGAAAATAGACGCCCTGCTTTGTAAAGGGGATTGTGAGGCACTTGAGGGAAATCGCACAGAGGCTCTCAACTGTTATCAGACTGCGTACCGGAAATGTGAACAGTATATTGATAAATGTCATCCAAAGATAGTAGAAACTGTGGCTATCATCGCGGCTGCTTTACGCGAGTTAGATGAGGTGGGGTTCTCAAGCAGGATCCTAGAAGCAAGTTTAAGGAAATTATCGAGCTTGCAACCCACCCATCCATTTGTAATGAGCAAATTGCAATTACAAGATGGCATTAACCTAATAGCCCAGGATCAATTTGATGCAGGCATCACGAGACTGAGAAACGTACACGATTTCTTAGAAAACACGCTCAGAGGCAAGCAAGCGACGGCTTTCAAGATGGCACAAGCTGGTAAGCTATACCCCGGGATTTTGTTAACTTCCGTGTGGTTAAGCATTGCTAGAATTAGGAAGAAAAGTAAATCGGATGAATTCAAAAACTTGCTCATGTACCACAGA
>VRMD01002959.1:0-11954 GCA_009872375.1 Sminthurides bifidus | reverse complement strand
CGTTCACGACAGTTACCTTTGTGAGAAGTTCAAAGACAGCCTTCCGTTTCCATCGCAACGGCCTGGGAATCTGGAATACGTCGGAGAACCTGCTACAGAGCGTCTCAAAGATGACGTGGTTCGGTTCTACTCTCTTCAAAAGCCGTGTCCTATCACCTGTAGACCGACCTACGGTGCTAACTGGACTTACTGCTAAACTCAATTTGCCTCATCCAAATATGAGACTATTGTAGCTTGTATCTACGAACTTGTTTACTTTCGTATTGACCGGCCTCTCCATGTATTTTATAGCTAGTAACGGCCGTAGTGCCATCTTTACTTGCACGTAAAATACCTTCAATGCCATTTTAGATACGCACATCTTTCAATCATTCTTACCTCGTTGCTATGCCACTAGGCAGTCCATGTAACCAATAGTGTTTTGCTGCTAAGCACTTGAATTTGTTGTCGTTGAACAGATGCAACTCTCTCCTTGACTAAATTCGGATTTAATCATTTCGTCCTCCCCCACCTCAGGAACACATGTGGACCTTCAAAATTTTCAAACAAAGACTGTCTCTATTCTAGCTCTGAGTTGGAAACAAATATCTCAAATGATAGTAGCGCAGGAGGAGAGCTGTACCATGCAGGAAAGGGGAATTTCAGTTGTATTATTATCACGAGCTAAAGTTTTAACGGATTGGGACGGAGTTTGAAAACATTTTAGCCCTCCTTCACAAGATACAATTGCATTGGGTGAGTTGAAAGGTAGAAAGCTTGCTGCTGCTCCTCGCCACGTGGGAGATTTGATTAAGCATTTAATTTGAATGGCTGTAGAACAGAGTTTGTCAGCGGGGTTCGTGCTGAGTTTGCAACACTGGGTGATGCTCTCCCTTTAATGACACGGGACTCGAGAGAAAGTTTGTGAACCCAACTTGAGATAAAGAGCTTGACGAGGAAGAGGAAATCCTGCCCTTATGCAAGTACGCAAATGTGCGAATGCAAACAAACAGCCATAGAAGGTATTCATGTATCCGGTCTTTTCACCCCATCCAGTCTAAGACACTAGGATGAGTAGAGGAGGGAAAGCGGGAGGAAAGCACAGACTTGACAGGAAATAAAGCAACACTTGTGTCGCGTAATTAATTGCACCTCGTTCCATTATCTGTTGATCGGAATTACATGAGGGAAGTAATGAATAAATGATGACGATAACACACGGAGGTGGTCGCAGTTGCACTTCCTGTGGTATCGACGCCCATGTTATAGACAAGGCCCTGGATTATCTTTCTGCTCGTAATTATACTATCATCAAGTAGAAAGTTCGGCAGTGGTAAAAGCAACAGCTAGGAAAATTCATGGGGAAAGTGTCCCTACCCCCCAGCAAACGTTTACATTGGCAACGATGTACAACGGTCGAGTGCTGGCCATATTCGGTGACTCCATGCTAGACCTATGCCAGAGTCGAAGACACGTCCTTCAAGAACACACATTGAAGAACCGCTATTCAATTCTATAGCAAGCATAATACAACATTAAAGCATCAAGCTGATGAACACGAGGACAATCAAGAGACCGTGGCGGGTCTTCCTTTCTCCGTGCTCGCCTTCGACCCAAATGTATGACTTTTGGTTCTTAATCCACTGGAGTGAAACCACTAGGAAAGACAGTGGTTTATACCCTGAAAGCAAGGAGGTCAAGGGAGTTATTCCATGATGAAATATTGCGTCATTTTTCATTCCCCAGCGTCTGACACTAGGATCAAAGGAGACAATTAGCAAGGCAGTGGAATGTACAACTAGTTCTTTGTTTCTTTCAGTCATTCGTTACGCCTTGGAGGAGAAGTCGTCTTGAGAAAGATTCAGAGAACCTGGACTTTTGCCGGGTACAAAACTTTTGCCTTTCTCCGCAGTCCTCTCAATAGATGGCTTTGCCTTGGCTTGTTACCGGCAGTCGGTTTGGTGGCCGTTTGGAGATTTGCATTGATCGTCTAGGCTGTTTTTATGGGCTCATTGCACTGCTGGCTTAAAGAATAAGGCTGAAATCCTCGGAAGAGCCGCTAATATTAGTCTCAAATGATCATACATTATCGATAAGTTGGCGGAAGGAACCGGAAATAATTCCATGCCGTCTGCCTCCCACCACATCCCTGAGCGTTTAAGGCCGAGAGGACTACAAGAAGAGATACTTGGGAGAAATAATTATGAGGCTTGGAACAAAGGAGACAAGTAATGGCCACCATATTTACACATTTAAAGCACGGATTTCTCTTCCGCCAGTTGCAGATTTTCTCCTTCTGTCAGTAATATTTGTATGAAAGCGCATTAATTTTTGGCAGGTTCTCATATTCCACCAAGTGCCGTCCCTTATTCCATTTAGTGGAATGGAGGAACGTTGCCAAAATCAAGTACATGCACTGCTATGTGGCTAGACAGGATGTTAGTTGGACAAAGAGGTGGCCTCAAGTTTCCGAGGAGTGGGAACGATATATGAGACATATTAACAATTCATTAGGGCCGGCAGCGGAATGACCGTCATTATGACAAGGATATGGTCTTTGTGTTTTCTTCGTATCAAATCTTGATGACTTTGCCTTTGCCGCTCTTTCCGCTTTTGATTCCCTGTGCATAACGTGCATGTACATCAAGCGGATTTAATGGATACTCCAGGCGTGTTTTTAGGGAGAGACGATGCTATGTCTTGTACAGTTTCCAAGATGCAGAGGATACAAGGAAGAAAGCTGACTTTCACTTTTGTGAGTGTGATCTTCCCATGTGCTCTTATTGGGGCGGGCTTTGAATCGCAATTCGGAAGTCGTTCGGGCGTTATATTTGAAGCACAAAGAAGATGCGAGTCCAGCATTCAATTTCATTCCAGGAAGCATCAATGGTACATGAGGCATGCGTTGGATTTGTGACACATGAGTGACAGGCTTACAAGTTGCAAATTTCCCAGTAGCGATTGCTACACTTATTGCATCTGCATAAACGGGATCCTGGATTCCAGAGATGTGTTCATGCGTCAAGGTGCAAATGCAGATTTGATGGAGATGAATCACCGAGACACCGACGTGATTCAATTCGAAGTGTATTGGTTACATAGTAGTTCTTCGACAACATCTTTGTGTATTCAATAGAGAACTTGTATTTTATTCATCTATCGCCAACAATGTACAGTATCAATTGGGTATCAGGATTTAATTACAAACTATAGTGATTTACAATTAAACCAGGTGTTATGAATCATTATGATGTCAAGCTTTAGCATGGCTTTGCAGTACACATTGAACATAACTCTAGTACTTTAGTTGATCTAATACTCATTATCATTATTATTAGCATTATTAGTCGTCTGCTTACATCTAATGCACATGAAATGTGTACTTTGTATGTACTTCATATCTTTTCTTTGACACCTATTCTTTGAACAGTTGAAAGTGAAATGTACACTTGAAAACGCAAGCTCCGCTATTACTAATGCTGGCTTGCCTTGGCGAAACTGTGTACATTTTATAATTAATACTTGTGAGTTATTCAAGGTCGACTTGCGAAACCGGTGGGGTTTCCTTCCATGATTCTGGTACTGTTATCTCATATCCAAAGATTTTTAAATCAAAAGTAACACTCACTTTTTATGTATCAAAACCATGGGATAACTCCCGTTTCTACAGGGTTAAAATTGAGAAGATTTGATTTCTTCGGGGAATGTCACAGAACACTTTAATTGGTGTCGGTACAGGACAGTCAACAATTAACTTTGGAACTTTGCCGGTAGGAAAAGCAAGTTTCGCCTCCTTAAAATTGCGAGCATATTGAGAACTAGAAACACATCATTTTATAATTAATACTTGTAAGTTATTCAAGGTCGACTTGCGAAACCGGTGGGGTTTCCTTCCATGATTCTGGTACTGTTATCTCATATCCAAAGATTTTTAAATCAAAGGTAACACTCACTTTTTATGTATCAAAACCATAAGATAACTCCCGTTTCTACTGGGTTAAAATTGAGAAGTTTTGATTTCTTCGGGGAGTTGCACAGGACACTTTAATTGGTGTCGGTACAGGATAGTCAACAATTAACTTTGGAACTTTGCCGGTAGGAAAAGCAACTTTCGCCTCCTTAAAATTGCGAGCATATTGAGAACTAGAAACACATTGTACAATAATTGGAGCTAAATGTGATCATTTACCGTCGCAGCATCGTCGAACAGTTACACTTCGTGTTCCTGTACTTGGGACCGGGATGATGATTTTCCAAAACCGAGTAATTGAATTCGGGGAGCTCGTTATTTCTGCCGTGTCACTTTGCACAGAGACAGACTCGGAAACTAGGAAAAAAGCTTGTTAGACTCGCTTCGACCTTGAACAAAAAAGTGAAATTAGTGAGCCTCGTCTCCTTTTAAGTTCTATTACTTTTTCCGGAAGTTTTGCATGCAAACCAAGTCCATAAATCAGTTGGAATTAAGAGATTACTCTGTCCCTGTTTCACATGGTGCCCTGCAGTCAAAGGAAATTGAAAAAATTCTGGGTCAGGGCGGCAAGCTACGGTCGTGAAGTTGCAGTTGGAGACTTGAAGTTTAGTTAGGGCTGATGTAACTTCTACAAAGTTCAGTACAAGGTATAAAAAATGCACGAAACTTCAACATGTTCTGAGAATGTTCCTTACGGAAACCTGATCTATTGCAAAACAAAGGAGCAAATCTGGATGCTAGCCTAATCATGATGCAATGAGCTTGTTAAAATTTGCCGTGGTTCCTCCCCCCTTCTGCTCGCACCTTTAATTAAAGAAAGGGACTTTGAAACCCGAGTTGGGAATTGATTAAAATCCGTCTTTGATCTTTGAGAACGGAAGTGATCTTTTCCACTTGCGTATGGAAACTGAGCACCTTTGTACTTACCTGGAACAAAATCTTTGTGAAGTCGGAGCCGAGCGACTTCATCTCATTAAGATTAATTACCCATACCGAATTTAAATCCGTAGCCTATGAAAATTCCCTTTGACTCGCTTATGCAAGTGTTCGATATCAGACACTCTTGTACAATTAGTTAATTCACATGAACTCTATAACCTAATGACAGACGTAAATATTTTGAACATTTGTATATCATGCTTATTATGAAACAGTTATATTTTTCCCGGTAAAAATATATGTATTATCGTGCATTTCCTCCTGTACCAGAGCCTTATGTCTGATTGCCCTTATGTCGAGATCACCTTTGGAGTCCGGCAAAGATGACGTGGAGATTGGGAGCTGACAGTTGCAACAGTAGAGACGAATGTTCTGCTAATTAAGTAGTCTTGAATCTCAAGGAGGAGGGACGCCAGTGCAGGAATTGTTCCTAGGAGCACAATAGCCTTGGAGAAAGTCGGAAGCGGCTGCGGACTGCATTGCAGCTTGTTTTTCCCCTGAAATAACAAAGTTGCAGACTCATGTAACAAAATACAAGTTCAAGTATATGACAAATGGTGAAAATTTTTCCCAAGTAACGACTCTATGAGGGCTCAAGCTGAGGAAATGTCAAAGTGAGCAAGTTACAGTGCCGTGGACCGGAGCAATAACAACTTTCACCTGGCCTCTCCCATAGTTATCGTAATGTATGTGCGGCGGGTAGGTGGCTTATTGCTAGGGAGGAGAAAGTGAGAAGACGAGGAGGGATAAGCTCTCCCTGCCCCTGCTCTACAACTTTGTACGTGAACATGTACAATACTGGCGAACTTCCCATGCAAAACTGATAAATACATCATGAGGCAAACGACTTATGAAGAACCGGTGATACGTGTGGACAAAGGAGGGAAAACGTGGAGGAAATAGCAGATAAATATTAGTCGTTATATCCCCTGCGTGCTCGCCCCTCTCCCGGTAATGCGTGGCCGTGAGGGGAAAAATGGGACTGGGGCACGGAACAAGTTTCCTATGATGAGGTAATAAAATTCGCCATGATAAATTGCACCCGATTAGTTAGCCGGGAGGTGGTTGAAAAGATGTTGAAATTTTCTCTCGGTAAAAATTTACCATTCCATCTCATCACCAATCAATTCATAATTCACGTGCTCGAAATTCACAATCTTTACATGTGCGTGTGTGCAATGTCTCCCAGTTTCTATTTTCGGATGATGATGATTGAGGAACGGGATTGGCTTTTAGCAACTTTTGAAAAGTTTATGGTCGGGCGGGGAGGAGGAAGGAGCTGAAAGCCAGTGCCGTAATGGAGGCTTGTATTTTTTCTATCGCATATCAAGATTTTCTCAGAAATCGAGGCTTTTAGGTGACGGATTGTATCCTTCACTGATTTGGACTTTTCAGCCTTGAAGAAGAGGAGAAAAAGGTAAAAGGGTGGTAAAAGCAAACTTTCAACACTTGGTGTAAGACTGGAGCAAAAACAACACAGGAAACGGTCCATGTTGTGGTTTCCTGGAATGCTTTTACAGGTATGTCAGTACCTATACCTGGACTTAAACTGAACACAGAACTAAATGCGGGAAATTTTCCGTCTGGACCCACAATCCGATCCCTGGATCGAGTCCGGGGATCAAACCTGGTGAAGCAAGTGAAACAAGTTTTACAGCCTCTTTCTTTCTTGTTTACAGGGGAATAATTTGTAGCAAACACGTGGGCTCCATCAGCTCAGTGCGAGCTCAAGTGCCATTGTGATTCCAAGCACAGATATTTATGAAGACGCAGAGAGAAAAACAGATAAAAGCACTCTGTAGTCTCGGCTGTTAAAGAAATTCATGGCTTTTCAGCATTTTCACCGAGTGGGGGTCGTCGGCCTAAACTGTTTCCATCCTTGTGTGGCATGTAGTATCGCCAATGCATCCGTCTGAGTATCCTCGTGGTCCAAGTAACGATTACCATGACGACATTCATAGATACATTTATCGACCACGTCCATCCGCATTCCCCCAGTATCCAGTTCACGTTTCCAAACCCCCATAAGTTGCATCAACGAGGAAAAAATGGACATTATGACGCTGACATGAGAAGACGGAGTTTTAAGGGGGGTTTTGTCAGGAGGAGATGGCGGATGGAATTGAAAATGCTGGGCTGAGGTGCAATCAGCGGAGCATGGGATTTTACCTCCCCTTTCCCCTCCCCCTTCCCCCTGCGTCCAGAAGGGGTGGGAAAACTTAATGCTGCTGTACAAGCTTTGGAAAATCTTCTTTGGAAACTTTTCCAAGAAGAAAGACATACAGAGAAAAAAGGAATTTCAATTGCATGACCATTTAGTCTGGATTGGTACAAGAGTAACGAGAGGAGGAATCCATCCTGAGTATGTTCCTGACTCAAATTTCAAAATGGCGCTTCCTTTTCTCCAAAACGGTCCACGTTCAACAGATGTATCTCCCCTCATTTGGCTTTCTGTACGGGCGACAGGCAATGATCGATTGTGGTTTGTAAACTACTCAACACTCTGTACTTGTAAAGCGTTCTTGGTGGATTCAGGCCGCACGTACCGGTGATGATACGTTATGAGAATCGTCATAAACGGTAAGAAAGACGGAACATACTGAAAGAAGCTAGAGAATCCAAGCTACTATTTCACCAAACTTTTGCAACACTCTAATGGCAAGTTCTAAGGAAGCTGAAAGTCGGTTCACACGTCCCACGTCACGTTTTTGATGCCGGAGGCATGTAAAAGTAACACCGTGTTGCGAAAAAAAATGAAATTTGCATACACCCGCCTTTTCATAAATGGGAGCACGTTCCAAGAATCCGTACTCACACCGCTGTTGAAGTTGGGCCTTGAAGATCTCGTTTTCGGCGGGAATGCGAAAAAAATTCCCACAAACAGGTTACTTACTTCCCACAAGTAACGACCCAGCCGGCAAATAGCGGGTTAAGAGGGTAAAAGAGCCGTGCGGAATTGAGACACGTCTTCCCTCTTCGCCTAATGATGATAATACGGAAGACGAGAGAGAGAGCACGGTTTGAAAAAACTGACTTTTTGGAAAATTCACGAGCTAAAGGGCTGAGGAACATTGGCTCAGACCCGGCGAGGCGGCATTTCTGAAGGGCAATTTAGAATTCCGGCTGTGGAGTGAAATGTATTCCGGATGGTATTGTTGAGGAAATTGGAATTTCTTCTAGATTTCCAACCATTTGCACTTTTAAAAAATATGCGCCAAATATGTTGATGTGGCGCAGCCTCTACTATTTTTCACCCTAAACCAAGCACAGTGACTGGAAAACCATCGGGAATTCGCCATCATTACTCTCCCGGTTTGTGTTCCAAGCGACCCTTTTCCTTCCTCTCGCCACCATAATTTGGGGTAGTGCTATGCTGTGGTCTGTGTCTGGGCCGGAGTGATGGAGTGAGGTTGAGCTTCCGTGCCTTGTTATTTACTTTCCCTGCTTTCACTCTGGGAAAAGCCCGGACTGCAAGCCATGCTTACGACTTGCTTTCATAAACCCGTCTGTTGTGCTGTATGGAGATGAGATTGTGTGGACGAGTTCAACGGAGGAATGCCTCGTCATCGTCATTCTCATCCGCCGTATCCTCTTTTCAGCAACGGCATTACGGCCAATGGTTATTGGATGGATCCGCTTTCACCCAAACGGAAAAGAAACATTGAGACACAATATGGTACCCATCCCCATCCACTTCTACTCATGTACCCAATCACGCTGCAGTTGCTTAGCTTTTCTCCCACTTGAGGTTGAGAACAACCGCCGGAATCTCCACGTAAGTTATGCTCGTTGAGCAGGAAACCTTCAAAGCTGCGATATGGGGATGGAAATAAAAAAATGGAAAAAGATGCCGCTTTGTCAACTTTCATATGCTTGTTTCTCAACGAGTTATTGTGTATCGAGTAGAGACTCTGAGTTTGCATTCTCATTCTTCACTTCTTTCACTTAGACTAATGGGCTGGAGTTCCTTGTTGTTTGTTCCACTTGTTCCTTGCCTCGGAGACAAGAACCGTGCGCTTATTTGCTGCACGAATAATAAACAAGGGGTCATGCACATACGACCTAAAGACAAAATGTTCCTGAGCTTTCACCACTACAAGATTTGTGACATCCCAGGGAGCATTGCATAAGGCATGGGAGTATACAATTGTATACGTAAGTGGTGGCAGTACAAGCGAAGGACTTTCGATATTACGACTTATGATTTGTCCTTGCTGCGTAAGGGCCTTGGTGTTAATAAAACGGAATGTATACAACGACCTTGAAGACTTGAAGCGATTCCTTCTAGCTCCCCTCAAGCCTTTCAGCAAGGAGGAGAAGGACTTGCCGAAATGTGTTTTTATCATCTAAAGAATAACGGCCACTACGGGGAACGATATCGCTCTGTGTTACAAAGCTGGAAATGTGAGACGAATCCCTGTAGGCTGTGACATAAAATCTAATTGGTATTGCTTTTCTACTGCTCCAAATAATAAATTGTTTCGCAAAAGCCACGGAGCTACAGCTCCGTAAGCTAAGTCGCGATTCGATCGGAAACATCTAACGGTACTTGACTTGACTCAGCCTTGATGTCTGTTTGAAGTAGTGCAAGGGGTAAAATACGATACTGGTTCAGTTCACAGACTCCAGTACCAATACAGGAGTACATTTTAGCTCCAATTCACATATTGCATGCACTTGAATGATGCACAGATCCTAGAATGAGAACCTCGTGAGAGAATCCCCCCCTCCCTTCAGATCTGTACCACCTTGGGAGGACTGCATCAGTTAACCACAACTAGACCAAATGCAAGAAGTGAAGGGAGCAACAGTGGACATCGGCATCATGTCTTCACTAATCTCGTTACCATGGAAACTTGCATGTGTCATGTCGGGTCAATACACTGAATCAAACTGCCAGTAACCAGTCCACTGTTTTATTATTTAGCTATGGCGGCGGTTGTTTTGATCCATGAAAATTTCAAACCCAAGCCATGTCCACGTTGTCATGTTCGACGAAAATGAGATGGTTTGTCTGCGCCTCTTGCCTTGTCTACTCTTTTAGCTGGAGATTTGCGCCTCATATTTCCTGGAACGTGATCTGTCCTAATTTGACATGCTGGGCCCGTTTAAGAGAGGATATTACATGTGCTCGTTTTAAAGATTCATGGCTCAGTACCGTGCTAGAGCCAATGACAAAGGAGGAGGATAGTGTCGAGAGACTGGACATTTGTTGAGTGTATTGGTAGGAGAAGGAAATGGTAAAAGTCTCTCTCTCTCATCCTCTACCATTCCTTTAGTTAAAGACAGAGCTTTCATGTGGCTTTTTGTCATAAGGAGTCTTTGGGCTGGTGTTTCTTTAACTGAGTCTCCGTTCAACCCAGTGGTACAATATCCCACTACTTTAAATTTAAAAGCGGGTACTGGAACACAAATGTGAGGAGAAAATCTGCGAATTCCTTCCATCCTTCCGCCTGACAGGAATACTAAAAAGAAATATTCTCAAGCTCCGTCAAGCCATGGGAAATAAGCTTATGGGTAAAGAATTTCTCACAAATACCAAACGGAAAACTGGGTAATATCCACCTCGATATTTGAGACAGGACAGAACCAATACCAAAAACCTTACGGGGTTTCATCTCATATCGAGTTGAACTAACATGGTATCCGATCCCGGCTCAGTCCCCTTCAATCCCGCTACATGTAAACGTGTATCGGTTCACAGCTGTTGGGAAAACGAAGACGGGATTTTATTTTCCCGCTGCACTGTCACTCCCAACCCAAAGTTTACATGGTGCAGACTCAAGGTTTCCGTTGTCATGATTTCTCGGAAGTGAATTTGCAAATATGCTTGCTCAACACACGGAGAGGTGGATTACAAACAGGGCTTTGTTGAGGATTTTTGTTTCTTCCCGTTTAAAGTTACGATGCTCTGAATTGCAAAGTCCACATGGAAAATCCAGGATGCAAACTCTTGGTCTCCTTGGTTCATTCATAGCTTGGGAACTTTGCCTGGAGGAAGCAAAATAAAGTATTGGCTTGAGCCCTGTGTTTGCTTGCATAACAGAGCCGGGGGAGTTGCTATAAAAGTATCTCGGTACGTGATTGCCAGGGCGCAAGCACTGGTGAAAGAATCGGTGAAAGCATGCTCCTCTCGCTACCGGTTCACAAAGTGTGTTTTAAATAGTGTGTGAAATCTCGGCGTTTGCCAACTCTCACAGCATTAATAGTTGCCGTTTATGACATTTTCACAGCCAACTGCCGCTCCTAGACGTTATGAGGTTGGCTGGAAGCCACGGGGAAAGAGTTGCAGGGAGGCAGTTAAGGGCCCATCCTGTATCATCTTTTCGGCGAAGCACCGCTTGTGATAGGCCGAGTACAGCATATTGGACGGAGGATCAAATAAAAATTGTTATCGTCAGGTGGAAAAAATTCCACAGGATGGATCGGATGGGGGGAAATCGGCCAAAATTGAAAATTCAAATATGGGAAAGAATTTATGTGAGGGGAGGGGAGGGGGGTGAAGGAACGGAGTCGGAGTGGGAAAATAGGAGGAAATAGAGACGAAGGAAAAAAAAAGCCAATATTTTACCTTGCTCCAGTACATGTATTTTGGCATAGGCTGGGTGAGCATTTTGCGGAACGCACATGTAAGTTCCGGAGTCTGAACGGACAGCCTTTTGGATTAAAAGTCGACTTTCGGTCACTCCCTTGGTCTTTTTCTCGGTGACTAAACTCATTCCTCCTCGAGACCATTCAAAGTTGACCGTCTGTAAATAAACATAAAACAAGGATAATTTCCAGTCATATTTTACCCGCGCTTTATGTCCTCCGACATGAACAATGGTCAAGTTCATCCCCGTTCTCGATCCCATTACACTTCTCCACCGCCTACCGACCGTCTTCAGCCTCCAGCTAAACTGTTTGTGGATGTTGAAGGCGCCTTTTGCTCCTTTCTCTGCCGGGTTTTCTTCCCTCCTTTCTCTTTTTTTATGCTCAACTCCAACTCGACAATACACTTGAGCTAGCACTTGCTCCTTCTCCGCTCCCAGTTGTCCCTGTCTTTGTGTTATGTTTTTCCAAACAC
>VRMD01002958.1:0-11959 GCA_009872375.1 Sminthurides bifidus | reverse complement strand
ATTCTCAACAAACTATCCCACCTGAGGTTTAACCACGAATGATTAAATATGCAGCCCTATTTACAATCATAATTCATGACCAAATTGATTTAAGACCCGGGCTAACGCAACAACCACGTCATGCAAAGCAACTCTACTCACATCACGCACGCTCCCGACTCAGTAAGGTTCTAGTTCAAGTAGTTTATGTACACAGCAGATACAGCTGCATCTGTGTTTCCATCCATAATTCAAATTTATGTAATTTGCCTTATCCTCCTATTTCACACCCGGGATTTGACAGAATGAAGGAGCCGAAGTTCATTTCCCCTCGTTCACCGGCTCTAATTAACCCCTTCATGTCGTGCGGGCAAGTCACACTACGGGAATAATAGCATCCGAGACTAGTTTTACACTTGACTACAGAGCAGGATTTACGATCCGATTATTACTAAGTACTAAGTACCATGCTTAAATAATGAGAGGGCGGCACGTGAGGTTCTTACGTACGTATAGCTAACGTCAGCCTACTGCGATTCTACTTCACTGTGGGAGCATCAAACTAAACAAAGAGACGACACCAAGTAGTGGCTCATTCATTACACCTTTGTTCAACACAAACACTAGGCAGAACACCAACTTTACAGAACAGGAGACCGGAAAAAAGGAACTGTCTCTACGCAGAGATGGCTCCAGGTTATGTGTAATCTACGATTTGTTACACCTCTTGTAGCACCTCGACAGCAACGAGGATTCAAAGACATATGCACCGTCATCATTTCCAGATAAATGACCACCCAAATTGCTTGACTAATCCTAGGCGTCTTTTTTCATTCAGGGTGAATGGAAAGTGAAACAGTGTTTTGTTTGTAGAACGCACCATCCGAGTCAATAATTTAAGTTAGTCAGGTAGCGTTTATGCTAACAGACACTTACTACAGCTGCTAATCTACTCCTACTCCCACGCTAAACTAACACCAAATAATTTAAATTAACAAGACATGCAGTTAACAGTTACGAGCCCCCACGTCACCAGGTTACACAACATGCAACGTTATCCTACAGTTAAATTCCAAAGAGTTACTTGTCAGTCGAAGAAATGTTGCACGATGGCAATGCAGTGCGAAGCAAATTAGAAAAACTTTTTCAGATGTTGAAACAAAAAGTTTCCAGGATTAGTGTGCATGTGTGTACGGGTAGTAGACTGGGAAGAGAGATGTGCTCAGGTATTTTCCAGGTAGGGGTTTCACACAGCCTCTCTTATAGTCCGTATCAACTATCGTACGCACACGTATAATGATCATCAAGTTAAGATGTGATAATTAAAAGTCAAGGGAGCATCGTTACCTCGTGGTGATGGCGCTGGTGAATGTGATCCGAGGTCAAGGTATCCATGACGACGTGCATCTTGAGCAGCTCTTGAAGTTTTGAGGCATCCATTCGTTCAAGATTTGCTTTTGCGTTCAGCATGGCCTGGAAAGGAAAATAGTAATTTTTGGTTAAGCCAACTTTTTTGAAGTTTTGAAACTTTCAGGTGACTGTCTCGCATAAAGAAGGAGTCCTGTGGTCATATGCACTTACGTCGTTTGTTGGGACAAAGACAGTGATTCCACTGTTCCCGTTGCCGGCACGAATTTTGTCGTAAATTTCCCTACCCATGTTGCGAAGAACGTTCACGAATTCCTGCGTGAGGCCTCCATTTTGTTTCCCATCCTGTCGGAGAAACGTCACATTGTGCGTCGTGGAGCGGAACGAGAGAGGAAGAAGAACAAACAAACATTATATTAATCTCACGAAATTCAAATCCTTTTAGAACGCAACTTATCAACGGCAATTATACGCAGGTTACATAAATCAAAGGGTAACAGATAATGATGTAAAGTTACGAGAACAGATCTCAGGGTTCGTTCTAACAATGGGAGACAGGATGCCATCGGACATTGTAGTACACATGACTTTGCAGGCGGTGAACAAAGATGAGATGAAACAAGTTTACGTCCAAGATCAACTTTACAGGTTACTATTAATATGCAAATACTCCGTTACAAATCAAAGATGGGGAAAACTTGAATTCTTGGTTCTGTTCTGTTGATGGGATGAGAAATGATCCTAACCCATCATCCCGGCAATTCAAATTGAAAGTGGTCTTTAGAAAAGGGATTTTTAAGGATTTTTTATGCAAAAACACCCCATCTTTGCTCACTCCACCCGCACTGTAGTGTTCCCAGGGTGATTTAATTACACCACATGGAATTCCAACATCATGAGTCCGTTTAGTTTAACCAAGTCAAGTCACAGGAGATGCATTCACATCAAAAGTCTACATTCGCCTCTTAATCTACGCAAAATCTTGAACAAATGCGTTAGTAAAGTCAACATCTAAAGTAACTCGTAACCATAACTCATCAGCAGCACCTCCCACACAAGTTAACGACCGTAACTTTTAGCTGATTGCCGGTCAAGATTCCAAAACACATATGGATTTGTTCTCATGCGCATAAAGGCCGTCTTTCAGGGAAATTACATCTTGCATCTAATGATCCAACCGATGCTACGTCAATGTTAATTGAAAAACTCAAACAATTGCATGAAAACAGCGAACGCCTCAAAATCCGTCTCCACACCAATATATCAAACTATAAAGCTACATCCAAAAGTTCTGTGCTAAAAGTGATGCACCGAGCCAATGATGGATGTGTGCCCAAGGGCAAGGTAAAAGGTGAACCTTTTTATCAGCATCTTCCGTGATAGAAGAGAGATGACAAAAAAACAAAAAATTGAGTCATGGGTAGGGTAACAAACTACAAACTGTACATGGAATTTGCTTCAGCTCTGGCCAATTTTTGATTTTGCATTTCGCATAGCTTGCAACACGAGAATTTTTGACACAGGAAAGTCAGAGATTCCTATCTAAAAAACTACAGTGAACTAAGGCAATCCACTACCAGCACAGACACCGTCTAATTCATAAACTTTGTACAAGAAACTAGCACTGTTTTGACTGACAGACTCTCTGCTACAATACCAGAAGCTTGCGAATATTTTAGGAAAGCAATGGTGCAAAAACGTGCAAATTACCCAGACGTGTGGGGGTCAGATTCTCTACATATGATTGCAGTAACTCATGCAATGTACTCAGTTAGTGATGATTTATCTCAAAGCTATGGAACAAAAATTTAAAGATTCCACATGCAACGAATGAGCTGAGTTCTCCTAATAATCTTGTGTCGACCTGAAGTGAGAAAGCCACATTGGAAGTGCACCTACACACGCTTTTACAGAGGTAGTTTCGCATCAAGAAAGAAAACGAAAAACTGAAGCTTGCACACCTGCTCCACACTTTGAGATGGATAATGGATACACACATAAGGCCTTTAGCACAAGAAACCAGAAAAGGTTTGACAGGGATGGAAGACATAAAAAACTGGAATATGGACCATGGACTAAGAGGTTGGTAGGATGAAGCACAACGCAGGAGCTGAACTACAGCAAGATGAAGAAAAGAAAAGAGTTCAAGAAGAGAGTAGCGCCTACCTTTTCCGTGGAAAAGGTCTGCAAATACCATTAAAATGCATGCAACAGAATCAAACAAATATTAGCAATTGAAATTGATTGTAGCTGTTAAGCATTGAAGAGATCCATTCCACCGCTGCACTGTTACGATTAATAGGCCCCTCATGTACCAAAGTTTAAAGACTTTTATAAGATCTTATCATTCATGAAACCTTAGCGCATTATAAGCAATTGTTTTTGCGCCGTCATTTTCCATTAGTTGTGATAATTAGAAACGTATTAGTAAGAAAGACAAGTTTCATCGTGGGGTTAAGAAAAGTGGAAGTTTAAATGAACATGTTTAGTGACTCTCCCAGCACCAAATTAAGTTAATTGCCCTCCCGAAGCTTCTTCGGAAAATTCTTTGGCATTGCCTGCATCTAAAACTTCTTAGTTAGGTGAAATAGCCGACTGGTAGCGGCAAAGCTATCACAGGATTGAAAAAATTTTATTTTAAGCTAGAAGGAATATTCCTGTGGCTTTTGTGCTAGATCTGTTAAACCCAGATCGATCAATGCTGTCCATCATCCTAGCACAAACTAGTAGCTTGTGTTGTTCTCTGATGGCAATCTCTAAGGGTTGCAATCCTACCTTTGCATTACATAAAATGGCGCTTTACTCACACAAATATTCACAAGGTTCTTTTCAAGCTAGTACTAGATTCCGAGTCCGATCATTTCACGGAAATGGCTATCTGATACGTGCTATCAAGCTTGCAATACACCTCCTTAATGATTAATTTCATACCACACTACTTGTGTCCCTCATCGACCAATCTCAAAAATCGCTTTACTTCCTCACCAGGCCGCAAGCCAAAACGACCACAATTCCACTTTTTCTGTCGTCCGCCAGCCTGTTTTATCGATACGATAGTGGAATCAATCATTCCTCAATCTGCAGGTATACGACGCAACTGTCGATTCTCTTATCGAGATACAAACAATGCTAACTCCTCAACGTAGGCTAAATGTTGGGGATATTTCGAATGTTTTACGTATTTGTCACATAACTCACGTACCTCAAGAGTCTGGTAGACAGTTTCATCTGATGACAACCAACGGCTTGCTGATAATATGCACGACGCCATTTTTAACGGGAATATTCCCCTTGATCACTTCAGTTTGAACGATTCCTTTCCTGTGTGTTGCGTCCCCAAGTTTCGTATTACTTTGCACGATCCCTGAATAAAGCATGGACAAAAATTCATCATTAGTGCCGTAGCAGCATCAGTTACTTCCAACAAAATTCTAGGCAAAACAAAAACCACTTACACTTCTCAGCTCCCTCGGCAGTGCTCTTCTCTATGGAAACCAAAACTTTGAGGTCTGTCATGTCGGCCGCGGTGTCGAACTCCGCCTTCGGCTGTCTTCCAACAAACTTCTAGGCAAAACGAAAACCACTTACACTTCTCAGCTCCCTCGGCAGTGCTCTTCTCTATGGAAACCAAAACTTTGAGGTCGGTCATGTCGGCCGCGGTGTCAAACTCCGCCTTCGGCTGAGCCAGCCGGAGGAAGATGGCTTCGTTAGGAATCACGTGACCCATGACAACTTTGGAAGAAATGGCTTGCTTTACGCTTGGAGTCTATGATTTTGAAGAAAAATCCATGTTTGTTAAATACTAACATCACACTGCATGTTTTACTCAAAAATTTTGCGCAGCTGCAGTAAAAGGATCAAAATGCAACATAATTAGCTTTAATTTTAAGACGAATCTATCAACTAACATTACAGATTGCAGCACTTGTTGCTACCCTGACTTTGAGAGTACTGATTCAAGAAATAATATTTTATCAAGGAAACCTGTGTAATCTTGAATTGATTTTCCTCTTGAAACTTTTCATTGGGTTTTGAGCGTAACCCTTATACTTAAAATTCATGTTTATTTTTCTGCTCGGTTCTCTCTTTGCTTCCTGAGCGTTTTCTTCTCTCGGTTTCTTAATTTCTGGCGTTCCACAGCTCAAAGTGCTGCACTCATTCCTTGATAACTCGTCAAACATTAGCTTCCTAGCTCCGAAAATCAAGCATTTGCTACTTCCTCAAAAAATTTAAAACTTCCGAGTAAGCCGTGTGTTCCTATGCTTGAGCATGCATAAAATAGACAAATATTTGATCGATCGATAATGCAATAAAACCTTTCGGTTCCTCCCTCTCTTTTTAACCACGTAAAAATTCTATCAAGGAAATTGCTCAACCAAAAAACAAGCTGGGGAATCGCCCATTCCTAGACCTGTATAATCTGTACGTCTCTCGTGCGTAATGTGTAACGCCACAAGCCGGGCGCGATAAGAGCCGGCAGAAATATATTGGAAAAGTAGTGGCTCTTTTTCCTTTTCTAATCGTGTATCAAAGATTCAAAAGTTGGCTTATAGTTGAACAAAAACTATTTGCTCTGGAACATGAATCAAAGTCATTTAAATGGCAAACTTAAAGGGCGCCAGCAAAGGGTAAGAATCACACAAAAAGAGATGACTGAGCATTTTTGTTAAAAACAAACCTGAAGAGCGTCATCGATGGGAATGAAGAATGTACTTTTCCCAGGATTGGAAAAGTTTTCCAGCTGCTTCACTTGGGCCGCACGCTGAGCAAAAGCCCTGAGAATCCAAAAGAAGCACGTTTGATATAAACAAACAGGATTTTTACTACCCTCGCAAACAGATTATTGCCGAATTTCGTATTGTGTAAACCAACGGCATGTGCAATCTACTTTTACGGAAATTGACTCGCTATGAAAGATATTGCACCAACAAACTGGGTGCCATGACATCAGCTCCGAATTCCTCCAAAATTTTTTCCTGGAGGCATCTCATAAAATGATCAATAATTGTAAATGTAAACTCAAACAGTAGACATAAACCTCTTTCACAATCTTTAGTTCCACACTTTCTCAAGCTTGTAGCAATTTCCGTGGGGAAAAATCCATGTGTTGTAATTGCTCGGCAAGGGGCTACCGTTCGGATCTCCAATATTGCATTAACATCCAACTAAACATGGACCCAGTGTTAATTCTCTTAAGTCATTTCTGGATGATGGATATAACAGTAAATACTGATTCGGATTTAAGTTGTATCGTTAAACTCAATTTTTTTAAAATTCTATCATTCGAGTATTCATACTCATGCACTGACTCTGTGATGCAATTTTACAACGGTAGAGGAAAGCAACTAAAACATTTGACTTACGAAAGCTTGGGATCGTCTTGAATCTTGTACTCTCCATGCTTTTCCAAGAACTTCTTCGCATCTGGATTGAAAAGGTTGCCGCCTTCCAGAGGACTTCGGAAGAGTGGGTTCTAAAACCCTATCGATTTTATACAAGTATTGGTCCATGCCAGTGGTGGTTGTTACTTTTGTTGGAACTCCAATAATCTTAGCGTCGTTCAAGTACAAGTCCTTGTCTTTACGGGTGACCCAGATGGGCTGGTTTCCTGGAAGTCTCGGATAAAATATTGTCTTCCGACTCCAATTCTTCCCGAGTTTTGGCAATATTTGCTGTGGCAACAAAATGCATCGTAGATTAGCATCCCAGCATGAGGATGGAAGGAAACTCAACGTTGATTAAGTTCGGGGATAAGGTGCAGAATAGAAGCTCATAAAAATTCAACAAGTTAATGATACTCAGCAAGTCATGAATCAAGATCGCTTACCTAAATGGTACATTAACACATAATTCTCGAGTTTTCCTCCACGGTTAACGTACTCTCGTACGGCAGCATTCGTTGGTGCGAACACAGTTACTGGCCGATAGGGAAGAGAGGCAGTGAAATAAGCGTTCTGGCTCACCACTTTTTCGAACTGAAATCAGCAAAGATAACATCGAATTGAGTTACGTTACATTAATTGAAGCTAATGATTCTCTGAAATCAATGAATACTAAGTACGAGACGGTTTCATTAAACGCTGTTCAAAAGGACCAAGATGGCATTATAAACTACGGGAAAATGCGAATTAAAACTGAAAGCGTGTATGAATCCTCACAGTTCCAGTATTCTTTTTCATCGAGGGTATTAAAACCGATGCAACGAAATCATCCTAACCTCCCCTTTCCTAAAACGCATGAGGTTACGGAGGATAATTCTTCAAGCGATAATTTTCCGCCAAATCCCATTGCGTGTCCACAACTATTTCCCGATTCACCTTTATTAGCGTAATGCATTTGTTTTGTAAAAGAACACATTCATGTCAGGTGTGCAAGCGGGCCGGAACTTCAGCAGGCTGGTATGTGTCCGTGTCCACCTCCATATCACATTACATGCGTAAAGTCATTAGCACAGACTGAAAGAAGTGGGAAACGAACTAGTTTTTGAGTACCATTCTCTAATTTTGAGAATTTAAGCCCCTGTTTAAACTGAGAGTCAAGGTAAGCTGAATGATGTCCGCTTCCAATTTATTTTACTTTCCAGACATCATAAATTAGAATCTCTAATGACGACAAACAGTGTAGTGATGCATTGTTTGTACAAACATAGTTGACAGGGAAAAAAGGAACCCTTGCCTTGCTTGCCACCATAGTCGCCCTCAGTCAACATTAAGCAGCCGTCTGATCGATTACCGGCAAATGTACCTAGTTTACTATTGCTTTTGGGAAACTTTTCCAGCAAAAGTCTTTCAGAAGGAAGCACACGTGCGAGGATGAACGGTGACGGTGACTGGTTCACTAGCACCAAATGTGGCATTGTGCGATCTTTAAGAAAGAAAGGTTAAACTTTTTTCCACGGGCAATAAAGTGCGGAATTTCTCCCGCCTGAAAGGTAAATTGCCTTTCTGTAATCTCCGGCTAATAGCGCATATAGTAGCTCCGACTTGCTAAAACAGTCTGTCACTCTCCCAAGCTAGGCAAACATTTAACGAGGTTTTTGTCTCTCCCTTAATTTCATTACTGGTGCGCACGCACTCCTGTCGGGTAATTACCCCGGCAGTCAACCCGACTTTACTGGAATTGAAGCCGGAAAAGTTCCTGGTAGCTGAACTGTGAGGATTTGTCCTCAGCAGTGTCTAGTAGAAACATGAAGAGTGGCATGCCCTGGAAGAAATTGTGCACCGTGTTCCAATTAACGACAACGACAAGGAACTAATTTGCTGAGAAAGACGGAAAATTACAGCATAAAATAGATGACCGCACGCCATGTTATCGACACCGGTTTAGTGACCATTTCACCATTGATTAAATTACCCTGGTCCTACAAGTAAGATCAGAGCATTCTTTGAAGCTCTGTAGGAAGAAAACCAATTTGGCTACTCAGTTTTTATCTTGAGGAAACAAATAAACTGCCAAAGTCTTATATCTATAGCGCACAATGGGTAGACGTACATCACAATGCTTCACTAGTTTGCTCATCTATAACTGCATATCGGTATGCTTATTCCTTGAGAAAACTAGTACTAATAACTTTTGGCTCCTTGAAGGAGAATTTTAATGCTAATGCCTCGTCAGGGAGCATTCACATTACGTCACGGTGCATTTCATTGTGTACAAGGCAACGTAGTTTTTATGTGAAGCCTTGGAGATCGATACTGATGAGTTGGAACCTGGAACTGTCGGTCCGAATATGAAGGTTCATCAGAGCTTGTAGTGGGGGCTGAGGTCCAACCATCAATCAATTCTGAATTGCCCTTTCACTCAATGAAATGAAGAGTAAACTTCGTCCCATATGGACTGCATCATGGCCGGTGCCTCAAGGGCAATCAAAAAGGGCTCAAACCTAGCATAATTCCTCAAGGATCTGCTCCTTTTGCATTAATGAATGAGGCTGTGCTATACTCCAATCCGTGAATACGACGGCTAGAGTAGTCAGGAAGGAAACCACTTTCTGCTCAGGAAATAGAATACGCTAAACTTATCCGGGTTGTGGCATGCGAGGAAACTTTGCAAAAAAATGGCGGCAAAAAGAAGATCACCTTTTAAGAAGTGCAGCTGATTCAAAAACAAACTCAGTGACTACACTACACATTTACTCATCTGGATTATGGATCCTCTTTAAAAACTGGGAGTCGGGTTTGAAAATCTGAATCGTGAAACTCAGTGAAAGCTTTCCTTTCACTGGGGTTGACTTTACATAGCAGGGGATCGAGAAAACGCAATGCAATTAGGAGAACACACTGATCACTGTGAGATAACCTGTTTTAATAATTCAATCCGCCTCAAAATGAAGTTTTACTAGACTTTTGTCCGAACACCATGATTGAAAAATCTGCACAATCATGGAAACAAATGATTCGCTCCGTCTGTTTGATAGATGACGTATGAGTGGTTCCATTATGCCATCAATCCTCGTTATCGACATCAATGCCATTTCCATGGAGAATGACGAATCGGATTTTAATTTCAATTGAACTTGAACGCACTATACGGCGTGCTTTCTACTGGAAAGCCCTCCCCATTCATTCTGGGAGCAGTCCGGATTAAAACTCCTTGAAAATGCAACGTCATAATATTTATAAATCGGAGGATAAGCCCCGTATGAATTAGTAATGCTTAACTCCAGGCTAGCCGCAGTACTAGCCACACGCACTAACTCAAACTTCAAAGGCTTCGAAACTGAAGATAATCCTACCGGATTGCGTAACAACTTATCTAACCTTAGGTAGCCGGTAGACAAGAACATGGTTTTGCTATAGCCACTACTGAGACGGTAGCATGGATGAATGGTTGAATGCAACAGCATGTTTCTAGGCATATTGGAGAACGGACGACGTCATAATCGAAACCGTATCGGTAAAATTCTAGACCACAATTTCATCAACTTCTGCGTCCCCCTACGGGACATCTGCAAAGTCGCCTACATTCAAAAGGACGTTAGTATTGACAACAAGCGTTAGGTTTTATAGCCCTAGGACAACCGAACTCTAGGAGGTCCAGCTGCCGAGTCAAACAATGGGCCTCCAGCGGACTCGCATTATGAAACGGAAAGCAATTCATATTACAGGGAAGAATAACAATACGCAAACTAGATGATAATGATCTGCTGATTTTTCACCCAAAATCCGATTCCACAAACCTTCATGATCCGCTCCATTGTTTGACTTGTAATTGAATTTTGAGTAATGAGCTTACTATGATCCAAGACGAGATCTCCTCTCGAAACAATTCTACACAGCTCTGCTTGCCTTGGTCGTAGATCTATAGAAGCTACGCATCCTATGCGTTTCCAGTCACACAGGATGTTTACGATGAGATGATTCCGTAACCTACGCACCTCACAAAAGCCCTCTCAGGTTCATGCAACAGGACACGCTGTAGCCTCATGGCAATATTGACTAGCCACCCTATGCTAGGATTAGACCGTGACCAAGAGTCAAAAGAGTTTTGCGTAATAAAATGCAAGGGATGAAGACGCAGTTTCCATAAAAGCTAGTCCGCGATACGCTATCGTATCCATGAGCCAGGGCGTTCGGCTTGTATTCTCTGAGAAAATCATACTGAAAGAGCGACCAAATCCAAACAAAGCTAACGGGGGTGGTCAAACCCGGAAACAAAATAGGAAACGCTCAGTGATGCTTTACGCATCTCCCGAATCGCTGTTGCAGATNTACGCGGATGATCCAGAGGAAGATTCTACAGAAATCAAGCACCAAAATCAGACACCCTCCAAATCCGCATCCCTCTCTTTATCAATCCCGGCAACAGGCGCGCATAAACCATATTCACTCATGTGGACTCTTTGGCTGATCAACACAGCCTCATAAATTGTCTGACTCATGCCCCAAAGCTGGGATCTCCTCCTTGTGAAATAAATCAAAGGTATGGTATGGAATGGATTCTTTTATGGCATTTTCTCCTTTTGTCATGGGACGGTATCAAATATCAACAACATTGACCGTTTCGCCTCATCCACACCTCTGTCTGCATGGAGCCATACGGGTGTAAGCTCCAGCAGGACAGCTCGGTAATAAAATGCTTGGAATTGTGTCAAGATAAGCACCATCCTGTGCATTTTTCCATTCAGGTGTTCCCATAATAAAGTTGAGCTGTGAAAAAAATGACTTTGATGTCATTGAAGTGAACTGACTTGTGCACTAAAGTTTCAGCTTTCAGCTTTCTCTCTCGAGCACAAACATCCCTTGCGTTGATTGCAATCCGATCACTGTACAAGGACATGAACTGAATCAAGTATTTCTTTACGCTCCTCGGTACTATTCCATTATCCCCCTCGTCAGAGGCAGAACATGATAAGTTTCTACCATTAAAACTAGTTGAATCACATCCCCTTCGGCCAAAATCCACATCCATTTCAGCTTCCTCCGCTGACTTCCTTCCGGATAGCAGAGAAATCATAATAAATCCAGTAGCAGCGTCTTTAAGGCAACCTCTAATGTGGAAGGGGAGGAAAAATATTGCTGACCAAAATGATGCATTCCTTAAAATCCTACCACCACAAAGGCACGTCTTGCCCACCAGCAGCATTTTCTCCCCTAAAACTCACAACGAGTCA
>VRMD01002957.1:0-11961 GCA_009872375.1 Sminthurides bifidus | reverse complement strand
GATCAACCTGAAGTTGTGGGAGTAGTGATGATGACGCGTGCGGGCATTCGATACTGCAAAGTCAGCCCATAATGAGCAAGGTGCATTTGAAGGAGTGCAGTGCAACGTAACGTTGGTTTACTAGCCGGGTTCGTGGCACTATCGCTTTTTAGAAGCAAAGGAGTGATCTTTAAAGGCTCTTGTAATCATGGCTTCCAGCGTTTTCAACACAGTACGCTTGTGACTGTATTCAAAGTTTCATCTTCAAGAAAACAGCGTAGTGGCAATCACTTGCAAATAATCATCAAATTTGCGAACGCTAATCAAGCGGAAGCAAGCGACATGTGACTGTCCCTCATTTAAGTAACAACAGCAAAGTTTTTCCTTGGTGCTTTTGAACATCGTCATGCATGAAGCGGATCGAGTGCGAATTTGAAGTGAATGCTCTGTCATTACATTATATCACTGGCATGGGACAGCCAGCTTGTCACAGACCGTGACATTCGCCACTGATTGTGAAAACAAAGGCCTGGGTGGCGCAGCCACCAGGGACGTGGTCCACTACGCATTAGTGGCATTAGTCGAGCTGCTCACATCGGGACAAAGATGTAATTCACCTAATTTACGTGACTTTCATCTGCGATGACCTGCTCTCGCCCTTCTGGTATCGTGGCAAGAGAAGTTGAGATGCGAATCAGGATATGAGGAATGTAGGCAGAGACATGAGGGTTTCGCATTTGCTCATGGTAACATGACCGTGGCCTGGACCACATGGTGACAGAAACTGCTGAAAGACAAACAAGAAACTTTTTCTTTAAACGGGATGTACAAATAGTTAGGATGCCAGTTATGGATGATAATTACACGTTCTGAGGGACTGATATGAACTAATAATGGTAGACGATACAGGCCCAAGACAAATGCCATAAGTACTAGGAAGGGAAACATTTAGGTGGGTATGGATTAATTATGCGTCGATGTAATAAAAAGGGGGTTATTACTAAACGTTATTAGGTATTAATTAGGTAGGTCATTCTCATTTGTGATTGGTGGGGGCTTTCACCGCAGGCAGTTAAGGCGAAACAAAAGACTTTGTCCCTTACTATTACTACATGCTCTTGGTTTTTGTCCCGTTTGGTTTGGGTAATTTGTGCCATTTGGTGTTGGAGGTTGCCATTTTTTGCCAATGGATTATTTGAGACCTGAGCACTGCACTGCAAAGTAAATGAAATGATAATGAATTCTGTAGTGATTGGTGCTGATTGTAAGTTGGAGTTTTAGTAAGGATTATTCACGATATTCATGCCCGTTATGAGCTGAGAGCATGCATTTGCTATGCACTCTGTCGTGTCAAATTCAATGCGGTGCTCGTGCTCTTGTTTTGGTTACTAATGCTTGGTTCTTCCTTTTCATTGAGGTATGTGCAGTATCAGGTGAAGTGTGAGAAGAACAAATGTAAAATCCTGGTAGTTCAATTTCTGAAGCATAAAACCATTAAAAGTGCAAAAAATCATTTTTTTCACAGTGGGACACTGTTAATGACGATTTTTTAATAATTTGAGGTGTGATGGGATGCTCAGGCAGTATTGAGTTCGGTTGTGTTGTGACAGCAGCTTCAGTTTTTTTTGGTGCATAAGAAAGTGAATTAGTTAAAAGTTTAACGGGAGGTTTTAATAATTGCCTGGCAAATAATTACATTCAAGAGTTACTGTATTACGCTTGTAATTCAAACTGTGTGGTGTTGGTGATTTAATTAATAATTGCATAACTGGAAAATCCTGGATATTATAATATAGCGCAATTTGATAATTGAGGAATTGAAGAGGTAAGCTTCAGGAATTGCAGATTAGTTCAATTAGTTACAAAATCTGGTGACTGAAAGTTACTCTGTATTATGATGGGAAGATTTTTGTGGGAATTAGATGAGTATGATGGAAATCATTTAATTGAAATAGTTGTGAGTCATCGAGATTAAATAACTTTGTTGTATGCATGTCAGCAGATGGAATTACAATATTGCATTTGCTTCAAGTATAGGATTCAAGCAGAACAGGGGGTGGGCATTTTTAGGAGATGGTTGAGGTGAGAATGTTCTATTAGTTGAGTGATGATTGATACGTTAAGACCAAATTCAAAAGAATCAGGTAAACTGTTTGTGTGGTAAGGAAGAACTACTTTAGTATTGGTGAATTACCTGTGTATCCAAGGTCCTGGTTTCCGTTGATCTGTTCATCAGTTCATGGCAATAAGAATCTTAAGCTGTTATTGTCAGTACAATTAACCAAATACAACTATTCTGGAATCAGTTTGAGAGTTAGTTGGGCAAATAGCAGTAAGAGTAATTTGTCATTCATGTATCATAAAACAGGCTTTGCTTTGGAGGCACGGTCGTGTTTTGTGTCGCTGTTCTGACGTCTAGACTCATGTTAGTACTGCTTGACCGATAGTGGGGCCGAGCTTGATCAACTTCGATAGTTAGAATCACTCTTGAGAAGCTAGGTGACCCGTAGAAGTGAACAGCTATGATGGCTTGATGAATTGGCAGTACTGCATAATATGATACATGGCTGTGAAACAGACTATATTTAACGCAGGGTGCAGAACTTTCATAGATATTGACAAAATTGTAGCGAGAAACCGCAACTATTTAATAGGCTTTTGCCTCGGCTGGCACTCGTGATTATAGACAAATGAGGTCATTTATTATGAGGAAACTACAATTTGGTGACTGTGTTACAGGATTGCAATGCGATCAAGCTTAGAAGAATGTGAAGAGAGACATTGGCGCAGTGCAGGCAGAGAGAGAGCTGGTAGTAAAATTTTTGAAGCGTGCTATCATTAAATTAAAAATATGCATAAGCAGAGACCTCACTGTTCACTTCACTGTGAATGCAGTTTTGGGTTGATAGGTAGAGCTAAAAGGGATTTTCATTGACCTGTATCAGGTATCTAGAGCTAGCTGCAGAGTTGCTTACGTGTTGTTTCGAACCAGATTTTTGGGTTTTGGGATCCATTTTTAAATGCGATAGCGGCCTCGTTTTGATACCAATCGATTAGATGAGCCGCAGTTACATGCAAGTATACGTAGGGAACGTTAAATATGAGACACAATATGCTATTGTGCAAAGGATTTTGTGTCTTACTTTATTCTCTTTGTATCCCAGGTACTTCCCGGAAAGATGAATCATTTTGGGCCTTGACTCAAAGTTTTCGTAACGGGTTCACGCGTGGAGTAGTTGACGTAAAATGTAGCGGTGAATTTAGTTAAAGGAACAGTGTCACTTCGGAATCGCGCCATGTGGTAAGAATACTCAACTAAAATACATTCAAGTTTTACATTTTAACTCTTTTAATAAGTGCAGTAAAATTAATACGATGTGATCATTTTCCACTTGTAGTGCGCTACCTCTGGATGACACGGCTTGAACTGCTGCTCAGTTAAAAATTGTCGAATTTCAGTGAATTGAAGAAATAGTTTAGAATAGTACAAGCTCCGTGACAGCGACCGCGGAAGGGGTTACGCTTGTGACAATGCAGAACTTTTTGGGAATTAATTACATGGAAGTTGGTCCCAAATGATATTGTGTTTGTGTGTTTGAAGTGCAATCGTGTAGTGCTAACGGAATCGTGACTTATGTAAGAAACATCAGCGTGTGACACAATGGCAGGAATGTATCCTCAGAGTCATCATCAGTCGGCGGTGTCGGCGGATATTAGCCGTCGCAACCCTCAAGATGAATACGATTTGATTCAGAGGATTGGAAGTGGCACTTACGGCGATGTTTACAAAGTATGCCTGACAGTCTTAATTTGAATGAATTTGTTTCAAGCATTGTGCTAGTTCTAGTTTGTATTGGACTTAGAATTCTGTGATATGTGTAAAGATTCTTGTAACAACTATTGGCGACTATTTCAGGCGAAAAGGCTGAACAACGGGGAATTTGCGGCCATCAAAGTAATCAAGTTGGAGCCTGGAGATGATTTTGGAGTTATACAGCAGGAAATTTTGATGATGAAAGACTGTAGGCATCCAAACATTGTCGCTTATTATGGAAGCTATTTGCGGAAGGATAGGCTGTGGATCTGCATGGAATTTTGTGGCGGAGGCTCTCTACAAGATATATATCATGGTAAGATTCATGCATCAAGATTTACCAGCTGAAGCAGCTTGTGGTTGATAATGCTATAAGATAACATTATTGTTATCTAGTGACTGGGCCACTCACAGAGCCACAAATAGCTTATATGGCTAAAGAGACTTTGAAAGGTCTGGCATACCTGCATGGACTTGGAAAGATGCACCGAGACGTCAAGGTAATTCAGTGGCCTTTAAAAATGTCAAAAATGTATTGTGAAACTAGTGGATTTAAAACGGTTTTGTAACTTAGGGCGCCAATATTTTATTGACTGACAATGGAGAGGTAAAACTGGCTGATTTTGGGGTTTCCGCCCAATTAACAGCAACCCTCGGGAAGAGAAGATCCTTTATAGGAACGCCTTATTGGATGGCCCCTGAGGTAATTTTCTTCAGGGAGAACAAAGAATGTAAAAAGCCTACAAAGTGTGTTTGTGCCAAAATCGAGTGTTGATCTATGTTTGGTGTAGGTTGCTGCTGTCGAGCGGAAAGGCGGCTACAACGAACTTTGTGACGTATGGGCTCTAGGAATTACGTCGATAGAATTGGCGGAGCTTCAGCCTCCAATGTTTGATTTGCATCCGATGCGTGCCCTGATACTGATGACAAAAACTAGCTTCAAGCCGCCAACGCTCAAGGATCGAGATAAATGGTAAATGTTAACCTCTCTCTTACGCAACCTTTGAACACCAGAAACCTGATGTATGAAACTTTTGTCCTTGCATATTTACCAGGAGTCCCAATTTTCACAATTTTCTGAAGGTGGCTCTAACCAAAAGCCCAAAAAAGAGACCAACTGCAGAAAGACTATTAATGGTATGTCAACAGTTTTATTACTAAATTTTTGCTCCTACACGCGATAGTAATATTTCGATCTCAATATACGTTTTTTTTGCATTATTTCAGCATCCGTTTCTAATGGGAGATTTAACAAAAAGGCTTGCGATGGAACTTTTGCATAAAGTAACCAATCCTACCCAGGCATGTTACGATATGGAACCTGACGAAGACGGAGTAAGTAAAAAAACTATTAAGTATAACACTCATGATACATTTTGAATCTCTGATCAACCTAAAATCAAATATTATTATCGATACAGACTGTGCAAAATGTTCCACAACGTATCGCTTCTCGTCAAACAAATGGCTTGAGCAGGGCTCAGCAACTAGATCTTCAAAGTACGTTTTATAAGTTTGTTGCAGTCTTCTCTTGCTAGCAGTCTTTCAACTCACTTACAATGTTTATGTAATGGATGATCTTTAATTAGTGGATTTAGGCTTCAACTCTCCTCTTGTAACGGAGCTGACCAGTGAGCCCGTTCGGCGGAGGAAGTCTGTAGATGAAGAAACTCGTCAACTACCTTTTGACTGGAGTGACCGAATTTTGGAACCGGACAGGAAGTGAGTTTTTTTCGTTTCTCTACTACAATTCATATTTTATGCATTCATTTTCTATCCTCCCTCAAACCATTTGTAGCCCTTGTTGGCCACTCGGGTTGCTGCTACGTAACATACTAATGTGTTTTATGTATCAAGTTTCTGCAACTTTCTATATTGTAGCGCGAGTAGGCGCTTAATCAGTGCCTAACCCTCATAATCATTGACGATTTTATAATATTGTTTAGGACTTTGCTACAGTATATAGATGAGGAGTTAATGAACAGGTAATTTGATATGAATCGCAGAATTCTTGAAGTGGCTTTGTAGTTAGCGGAAAGCATTAATCTTCTTAGCAGATGTGGTCCTGGGTATTGTGGCTTTCAGCGCAGACTTGTTCCTTTCTGAAGACGCAAATAGTATTACTGCACTGCTAACCATTATTCCGTAGTAGTACGTTATGCTTTTGGAGTGATTGATATTTTTTGCTGATTATGTAGCTTGTTTGACGTAGCTTTTATCAGTTGTGTTAAGCGTAATGTGGAATCGCAGTGAGGTGTTCGGTGTCCTTGTTTAGCTCGTGTTCCATTCCGTGTATCTGTTCAAGTCGATTGGTCCCAGTTGGAGAATTTCCTGTCATTGGTTTTTCAGGGGTCATTTTGAAAGGCTTCTTGCGGGTCAAGGCTATTCACAAAAGTACGTTCCAAATGTGTCAGACCTATTTTAGTGACTGTCTCGATATCTATTAAGTTACTGACATTTAATTGTTATACTGTCGAATTTCCGAACCATTGTCAGATTTTAGCGACCACACGCGCTGAACCAACTGCGTGTTACAGTTTCCTAACAGCTATGTGTTTTTTTCTCACGCGTAAAAACGGTAGACTAGATTCTAGAATGCACCAGTACCTCATAAAACTACAGATTATTTTAATAATCTTTGTGGCACAAAACTAAAAGTTTTTCATTTTTTTTTACCACTTCATTTTTAATTTGTCATTATTGCAGGGAAACCTTGCCAATGGGCGAACCCTCATCATCATTCTCTAGTCACGATCATTTAGAACCTAGAAATCCAGGACACTCTTCCAGCAATGGTATAAAGAAATCAGGTAGGCAATCAACAAATTGACGTCCAGCACTTAACGCCTGGAAAAGTGATATGCATCTTACAGAGATAGCATAGAACAGTTTGTAAATATGTTTATATTATTTGCACACTTTAGATCGTAGAAGACATCGCTCCATATCGGGGGAAATGGAAGAGTTAACTAGCAGATTGGATGCAACGTTACGGTCAGCTGATGTTGATCCACCTGTGGAATTGAGAACAGGATCTCCTCGACGGCAACCTAATAGGACATTAAGTGATAGTGCTGCAGTATTAAGTGCTCATGAAGGGTATCATGCTCGTCCAACCTCATCTGATCAGGGCTACACGCCTTATCACAATGGAAGCCGACCTGATCTAACTGCTGGCCTTCCTCCAGTCCCGCCACAGCGAAAGAAAGTTGATCGTCGAAAGGCTGATGACAATAGTCCACCTAGACTTTCTACTAATGGGTTACCACCAACTCCAAAAGTTCATATGGGTGCTTGCTTTATGAAGGTAACCAGATCCGTAAATTCGAACTCACTTTTATTGGGGTAGTTGCTAGTTCATTGTGCTAAGGAATTCGTTATCATCGGTATAGGTATTTAACGGTTGTCCACTCCGTCTTCATTGCTGCGTAAGTTGGGTTAATCCTGAAACTCGTGATCAGCATATTCTGCTCGGTGCTGAGGAAGGCATTTATACACTCAATCTCAACGAGCTTCATGAAACAGCGATGGATCAGTTGTATGCGAGGCGAACGATTTGGATGTTCGTAGTTAAAGATGTGTTGATGTCATTATCCGGTAAGTCTCAGTTTAAAAAATGGCATTTTGAAGATGGTGAGATTTGCAACTTAACAGGTATTTGTATCAACAGGTAAAACTGTTCAGCTATACCGGCATGATTTGATTGGGCTTCATCATAACATAACAAACAAACATTCGCTAAGATTTCCCATGAGAGTCAGCAATAAAATTCCAGAGCGCTTAGTCCCAAGAAAATTCGCCCTTACCACAAAAGTTGCGGAAACAAAAGGTTGTTGGAAATGCTGTGTGCGACGAAATCCTTACAATGGGTATAGGTACTTGTGTGGTGCTATGCCATCAGGAGTATTTCTGATGCAGTGGTATGACCCACTAAACAAATTCATGTTACTCAAGGTAAGTTTTAGTTTTTATAGTATAACAACTTCATGATTATGTCATTTCTATCGGAGCTGATTATATTGATAATGTTCCATTTTTTTTTATACAGCATTTTGACTTTGTAATGTCCTGGCCTCTGAAGACCTTTGAAATGATAATAACTCCGGATATGGAATATCCAATGGTGTGCATTAACGTTAGGAAAGACCCTGACTCATGTAATCTCAAACTAGATCTGATTAATTTGAACTCTTCAGCAAAATGGTTTCATAGTGACGAACTAACTGAAGATGCTCAGAATAGATCAGGTATAAAATTACGATGTTCGTTTCGGAGAATCCGCTTATTTTAGTGCTTATGAGTAGATAGTGGAACGCATCTATAATTTTTAATTTTTCTACTGCAATTTTATAGCGACTGTGATACCCCGCCGAGAATATTTGAATGCAGTGAATTTGACGCAGCTGGAAAAGGATACCATAATGATTTGCTACGACAGTAAGTTCCATGTAGACATTTTTAAATTAAATTTGAAAATAAATTTTAGTTTGGGCTAACAACTGGATACTATGGATTTGTTCCAGATGTTGCAAAATTTGTTAGCCTCGACGGGAAAGTCAAACAAACTAGAAAAATACTCCCAGAGTTAAATTTTGATTTCCAGATTGAGTCCGTTGGTAAGTAGACAATCGGGAACAACTATTATGAAACGACATAATCATGAGTCTTATACACTTGTGGTGCTTTTAGTTTGCCTGACTGATAGTGTACTGGTGTTCCACAAATACGGAATGCAAGGTAGGAACTTCCGGAATGGAGAGATAACCCAGGAGATTAATGATCAAAGCCGAATATACCGTTTATTAGGGTCTGACAGGTAAGCTGAAATTAATGGGTTATTTATTGTGTTTTTAGACATTTGCTATCGTATGTGCTCAAGCAGCTGTATCAAAACTTTGAAGTGTGGTTAAATGCTAATGTAGATGGTGATTGGTGATAATCTTATCTATGCATTTGTATTGGTGACTGTAGAGTTGTCTGTTTATCAAGTAAACCGTCGGAGTATAGTAATAATCAGTCTACAGAGAACGGTTTCAATCTTTACGTCTTGGCTGGACATGAAAACTCTGTGTTTTGAGCTCTCTCTCTATCTTTGCTCAGTTGTTTCTGTAAACTCATGTGGGTACGATCAAACGTGGTATAATTTTCCAAACGTATTCTTCATGTCATTTTCCCCTTTTGTTTGACTGGTTTTGATTTTTTCGTAATCAATCATTTGCATTTCTAAAATCTTTAATTTCCCTCCAATATTTTTGGCTCCTATTTGCATGCTGTGAAAAAAAATCATCTACTTTACTCTATTTAAAGCAAATGCAGCTGCTAATTTAATTTTGACATCTATGCTGAAATATTCGAGTTATTGCCTTAGGGTACTTTTTCCCTTAGCCTCGTAGTTGATTGTTTTGTTGAAGCTTTTTTTGCGTTACTGTAAGGCGTTGACTACAGAAAAACTAATTCCGGTTATCATTTCAGGGAGGACAAAGTCATCGGACTGGAAAGCCGGCCTAATCCAAACGGTCCCACACCTAGTGCATCAGAAGAAGGAGTTAGCCTGCACATTTTAGCCGGTCATGTGGCAACCAACTGAAAGGTTGTAAAACTAAAGGTTGCATTTATCCAGTAACACAAATTGCCTTATGTTTCGGATAGACGAGTCATTTAATAAGCGAGCTAATAAGTTTTCCGTGAATTCCTAAACTTGATTTACTATACCCGGCATCTTTTAAGCATACGGGTAATTTGCAGTGACACTTTCTTGAACCTTTTACTCCTGTTTAATATGTAGTTAATGCCTAATAAGTATATTGCGCAATAATTTTATTACGTCTCGAAGAAAATTAAGCGTCGGAACTATGAGTGAGTGAAGCGCAGTCTTGCACAACGATATTACGGACAGAGAAATTCTCGTCAACTTTTTCATACTCGGTTGATGAGATGACGCGATTGCTTACTTTAGTTTGTGATTATGATCATTACATGTACCTTTATTTTAAGTCACTCGTAAGATGCTATAACGCGATTTGGCGGTACAAAACCAACGGTTACAATAAACTGCAGCGCATTGCAATCTGTAACATGTGTTGTGAAGATGGATGATGAAATCCTGAAAAAGATTGTCGAAAAGGTTTTATTCATTTTTTTTCCTCCATTCGCTGCTTGTGGACCATGCATCTACGGTGCTTGCAGGAAATCCATGACAAGGAAATTTCCTGTTCTGTCTCAAGGACTCTATCCTTTTACAGAATAGTTCGATCGCTATCTCGTTTCCTCAATCATGTGAAATTGCCACTTTTATGTTGGTGATCCGGATTCAGCAAAGCTCGCGGCACTACCCTCCCTGCTTTCCCTAGGTCACATGTTTCTTCCCAAGCGTAAGATTTCCAATTCAATAAGTCTTGCGCCCTTGGAATGGAATTGCATGACGTCTCATCGATTAGCGTCATTCTCATTTCTGTACCGGTCCCAGGATGTCTGTTCCCCTGGTTCTCGAACTATGCGTACCAGTCTCAGTCATGTAGACTGGCAAAACTTTCTTGAAATTTGGAAATACGTTGTGACACCAAGAGGCAGGATTCGTAATTATCGACAGCTAACTCAATACCTATGTATCTTCCAAACGACAGTTGCGTTCCCACATTATGTACGGTGAGTAGGAAAACCGGATGATGATGAAGCCGGTGTTAAGTTCACATTCCGCATGGATATTAAAAAGACGAGATCACTATTTAAAGAGCTTTTGAAAAATGCATGCGTTTCTATGATATAGAGGTCAGCCACAGTAGAAGGGGAAAAGCTGCCCGGGTTCAGAACTCCTTCCGTTACTTATTCACAAGCCTAGGGATCTCATTATCTTACGCCTCCCTCTCCTCTGGTCGCAACGGAGCAGCAATAATTAATAGCTCGCTGTTTGTTGCTGACTTGTTTGCTGAAACTGAAATATTCAAAGTAACAAGAGCTGCAGGGAACACATACAATTCCTGTCATAAACAACTGGTTCTTTCTCTCACCACCAAAGTGTATCCGGAATTCGAGAGCGCTGCCTGGGGTGTTCCGATCCGACATGGGCTGCCTGGGAGATTGCAAAGGTGAAAGTCGTGAAAGCTTGACTGAATGTTGAGTGCTGAGAGAGAGAGAGAGAGAGCAGTAGTACATATAAGTCGCGATTTCGACGAGGGAGGCCCGGTGACCGTAATGTATAACCGGGACAATGGATGCAAAACATGAAGTGGAACGGTTGGAAATCTCGAGCGGAGAAAGTACTAGTCTACGCAGGGCAGGAAGAAAGAAGACGAAACTGGCGGAGGACGTGTGGGAAGAAGAGAAAATACTTCAGTAGCATAGGACTTTCACCCAAACTGCAAATCGGAAGAAGACACCAGCAGACTCTCATGTGAACATAACGCTAGAGAAGCTGCCTAAAATCAATACTGAAAAGAGGACCACCAGTTTCTGCACAAGCTGGCGAAACCAATCTTGTTTAGTAGCCAAGCTGGAGTGAAAGTGAAGAGATGGAGCACTCCCACAACGGATTTAAACAGAGACTGGCTATGAGAAGCTCCTGATGTGTGTGATTCAAGATGTGCAAGGACCAGGGAGGACCGTACCTGTGGGAGGGAATCGGGAGTTTAGGCTGTGATTATTTTCCTTGTTAGTACAACTGTGAGTGAGCGAAGGTAATTGTGGAAAAAATAACGTTTTAATCACTACCTATTACACATTAGCACTTACCTGTGGGAAACACGGGACGTTCCACAGGATGTGCTGCTTCGTCGCCTTGAGGAAAGTTCTTTTGTTTATGGCATTCATTCACATGGTAAGGAGAGTCTTTGTTCAGTTGTCAATCACTCATGCCATTTGAGGAGATTCAAATTTGATTTTTGGAGTAATTTGAAATCTTTTTACAGTTTTTAGGTCTTCTTTTCATGTACTACTTGGTTGCACTTGTAACTAGGCTGGCCAGTATGAAGGTATGAACTTGATCTGTGTGCTTTAAGACAAAATCGCGAATAGTCTGACATCCTTTAAGGGAGTGAGAGATGAGCTGGCTCGCTGGACTTGCTTCGGCAATCGATCTGCAGAGGTGTAATCCTGACTTTCTTTTTCAGAAACACATGGCCATGGGTTTTTTGTACATGACGTACTTTTGTTTCTTCTTGCCCTTGGGTTTG
>VRMD01002956.1:0-11968 GCA_009872375.1 Sminthurides bifidus | reverse complement strand
TGGTCCGTGCAATGCAATTTCGCAATGCCAGGAGGAGAGGAACAACTGTCGAGATTTGAACAGAGCAGTAAGCCAGGTATCGAGTTCAAATATCAAAAGGAGAGCCATTTCACTTTCTCCGTTGTCGGACGAGCTACTCATGAATGTATTGTACACCAGCCGGATGAAATGCTACATTGATTCGGTTGAGTGAAAGGCCCAGACTCACTTTCGAGTATCTGTAGCCCCTACGGTAGAGCCTATATGTAGCTTGGATTTTGTTTCCAGTAAAAGTTATAGCGATGAGTCTCGGAACTTTCAAACTTGTTTGTACATTGTAGTGGTGTGTAAGATAAGCCAATGCCGGAGCGCCTTTGCGAGTCTTTGAGTACCCGATAGTCTTTGTGTTGATACACGGTTGATGCGTAGTTAATTTAGAGAGTTGGAGATTTGAAACTTGAGTCTTTTGGTATGTATATGGATCGGAAAAGGTGTACATTGCTTTTCCTCCTGCCCCATGTTGTTGATGATCATGTTGCGAAGTGTGGGAAGATGGTTTAATGAAATTGCCAAATTAATGTTTCATGAAATGTGTTTGGTAGGGGAAATAGATCCATCTCTCAATCCTACGTTCACACCTCCAGAAATACCCAAGACGGTTCATATCAGAGGTAGACCATGAATCCGCAGCCTTTTTATCATTTTTCATCTAATAATGAGTCAGTCGATGGAAATTTCTCAAATGTGCCTTGTCTCCATCTCTTTTCTTTCAATCCTTTTTCCGCTCACTTAAGTTCTTTATGTAATTCTTATTACCTTCCATCGCAGTGTCTCCCTCCTTGCCGAGGAGTGTGACAGCCTATATATCTTTTATATCAAAGCTGCTTCACCCGTTCACGGAACTAGAGCACATTTTTTGAGAAAGGAACCTATAGTTGCAAATTCTATGTACATAATTCTCTCAGGCTTCCAATTTTTCCGCACCACTCAACTAGACTACCAAAAGTCAGACACTTTCCACCCGTGGCAGTAATCAAACGTACGCACCCTGCACAATCACAAATGCAGATAAATTCTACAGCTTTGTCGTAGCTCATGAATCAGTTCATGAAATCTATAAGTGCTTTTAAGGCAGTTAGGAATTTTCCATCTGTGATACAAAGCTAAAGTAACAACTAAAGCATCTCACTTTTTATCCTTTGATATGGATTTTAAAAGCACAACTTGAATCAGATTGAAGGAAACAATGCCATATTTGCGGTCATGAAAAACATTTTGGAAAAGGAACACGAGAAAAATCCGAATAGTACACAAGTTCTTTCCATCCGACAAGCTTTGATTAACCGCTCATTCTCCTGAAATCTCTGCTATCGGCTTCAGCACTAAATCAGTCCAGCTCCCTTTGTCATAGCGAAAAGTTTTCTTTGGTAGATCCCAATGCCAATTTCGAGGCTATATTTCTGCTGCTTTAGGTTCTTTTTGTGCACTCTCTCGTTCTCTTTTATGACTTGAGTGACCGCGATTTAGCTTGTCCATTACTAGTTTGACTCTTCCATTCTCTTAACCGTCGTCATGAAAGCCAGCGTAGCTTGGTCATGGATGATGCGAAGGGGCTTAACCTTACTGTCTATTATGAGCAAATTCAAAGACTGTTTCAACACATCTCCTGCCAAGATTTGGCGTAGTTGAAAGAGTTTACCGTGAATCAGTCTTGGAGTTACTCTCGCAGTTCCTGTTTGAAATTGAGAAACCAGCTTTCCATCTCTCATCTTGTAAATAACTTGAATAGTTTGCATGCGCATGATTTTGCAGTAATGAGCTTTGCATTTTTCCAGCACGTTTGGGAATGTTTTAGAATCCCAGTAGTAACAGTAGCAATTACACATTGTAGACCTTGAGCTTACTTATCATAACTTACCGGCAACTCCGTAGATACGTATATACTGTAGAGTTAGTTCTGTCATGTTTTGCACTTACAGCAGAGGGATTATAAACTTATAGAAGCCTGCTTTTTTCAAGTAGCTTTGCACTATTTGCAGCAGGCGCACCGATTTCTGGATCAGTTTTCTTTTTGATTTCCTTCTCATACCTGATTTGAGTGACTTTTGTATCAGATGAACATTTGGTGAAATGAAGTCACCTGTGAATGATTTCACGAAATTCGTAACTCTGATTCATTAGTACACGCCGATTAAATACTTTTAGATTATGTGTCTGGTTTGCCGATGATTTTATTTTGTGGTCAAGTAGTAGATTGTCGACTAACTGTGATAGTCAGTGTACCCACTTACTTGACATTTTGAGCAACCGTGTCTTACCACGGTTCATAATGTACAGTCGAGAAGAAGCACTTTTACTGTTCTACTTTCCAGTTTAAGTGCATCATAGTTCAGTTTTAATAATATTTAGAAAAAACTCACATCTTTTTCTCTTGCAGTTGTAATTCCATATATAGTACTTAATATTGAATTAGTCAAACTGTAGTCTGATTTGATGTAATGAGCCTGATTTGAGCCTTCATGTTTTGCCGAATTCGAATAACTAACCAGTTTCTCCTGTATTTCATGAAAATATCGGCGTTAAACGCGAGTGGCGTACCGATTGATGGACTCGATACGACAGAGAGTCATTAGTTACTGGATCAAGTAACGAAGGATAGTATCCGCATAAGTCATTCCAAGAATTTCTCGCATCAAAAGTTCTCAAGTGAAATTACTCTTTTAAACAGAATAACGTTGCAAGAATTAAGAAAGTGTAAATGAGTTTTGAAAGTTTAGCAGCCTTAAAGATTTTCCATAGAGTTGTTCAAGCTTAAACGCTCCATCAGATGGACTAATGATAGGGTTTACTACGTGTTGCTAAAGTTACAAAATTTCTCACGTGCAAACTCTTTCTCTCTTTCTTTCTCTCCGTCTACTACTTCACTACAAAATAAAATTTGAGGCCTTCTCGCAAAGTTGTAGCCAAATTGCTTGTCACGAAGGTTATAATTTATCGCAGATCGAATTTTATATCTTTCAGGCGAAAATTCCAGACCTGCAGGAGAACCAGGTAAGACGACTTTCTTGTTACAATCACTTTCGCACACTAACAATTCCTACTTACTATACGTATAAGGCTATGAAAGTCTCCCTACAATAGGCAGTTTACTTTTCATTAACAACAAAACTGACTTTTGAAAAAGCTGGAATGAACAACTCACTGAACTCCTGCAACTGAGCAGAAAGCCTTTTGATCCATTAGTGAGAGACTTCGTCAAGGAGAACATTTTAATGGAACCAGCTGCTGTTGAGGGAAAAGCGCTCGCTGAGGGAATTCAGCAAGGAAAATATAAGCTTGATAGACCTTTTGAGAGTGAAGCAGTTGATTAAATAAAAATCTGTTGGAGGAAGGAAGGAAGCTCTGAGCTTAGCGCTGTAATTTGTCAGACCCGCTGACCGCCTACCTTTCACCTCTCAGGTCACCCGACCATCCCAACCGTATGATTTGTGCACCCTTCCCTTCTTCCTTTGATATACCAGCAGCTACTATGATACGCTTCCTTGCACTACAAGCTTTTAAGGGGAAGGATAAGGTTAATTTGACACATCCACCTCACTGAGTGGTTCGACCTGAAAATTTTTCGTTGATGTGCTGGGTTATCTAGATGAGTAGAATTGAATTTTTTCATGTACCTTCCCCTGGTAGTCTTTAGCCTGCCGCAGACTCTGTAAGACCATTAGCTCTCACAGTAATTTGGCCAATCCATTTGAAATCACATGCCTGAAGTAATTTTTGAATACCTTTCCCCTTGTACTCCCTCACTCAAATCCATGGATGAGATGCGAACTCACCATTCTGGTGAAATCCTCCTGCAATTCTTCGTTTCCGGACACTCATGGCAATTTGTATTACTGTGTATTACACTTTGGCAGAGCATAGCTTGCGACTAGAGTCTGAACGTGAGTCAACTTGTAGAGCGTTAGCTAGCTGATCCCGGTATTTTACGCAACGTAAATGGCACCAGTAGTTCGTCGCAGCTTCCCCGCAGCTCACGTAATTGCCGTAGGTTACATATAGCCAAATTCGATTAATAGATTCGTAGAACTCTTTGGTTTTCGAATCCCTCTTGGCAAGTTGCAAGCTCGCATTTTCGACTAATGCAAGTGGATTCGGTAAGAAAAATTGTTGGTAGACCCTTCTGCAGCGTCTAGTACACCACCACGGAACTGTTAAAGTAGTTTGATGCTGCTGCAAGAAAAATTTTAAGCATTGCTGTTCAAAAAAGTGTTGAGACTATAAGATGGAAAACTGTACAAGTTGGGATAATTTATAGTAAGTCGAGTCGCACTTTTCAATCCCTACGATACGTGAATACGGTAGTCTCATTTGAATTTCATGCTCGTAACTATACCTGTTCCGTGTACATTGCTTCTTGTCAGTAGAGTAACTTAAACGTTGGCCCTAAGTGGTACCAGCGGACAAGTTCGAAAAAGACAAACGCCATTGAAAAATATTTCAGTATTTGCCGTTAGAGACGGACGTTTACTAATGCATGCTGCTGCTGCTTGTAGTTTCACAACATTTAAAAGGACTATATAAACTCGGAGGAAACGCCTTGCCCTATTCTCACTTGCACAAACTTTCTCCACTTTCACTTTGCACGCAGTTTAACTGATCGGCGACCGCATGTTCGCACTGCTTCTTTTTCTCGTTCCGTTTATCTATGCTTGCTTTAAGCGCTTTTTGAAGCTTTTCGCTTTCCAGAAAGAGCCGATGGCCCTGAAGAAATAATCTTCCCGAGCATTTTGCCGACGAAAGTACGTTCTGTAAAACTTTTTTCAAGCAGAAACTTCCGTTCCAGCTCCGGTTTTTTGCTATCGTTTACTTTCACTCAACTGTAAATCAGTTCTGATAAATGTATCTTTATTCAGACGCAGAGTTGTTAACAATATCTGAATTCATTCTCAGTTGATAGTAATTGCATCAGTGTCAGTTTAATCTCTTCTAGGTCTTAATATATACACACACTTTTCATCACAATTGCAAATATGTACTCCATGTGACACACTCTCTGCTCAAGTTATTAATTTCACTGCTAATAACAACTTCCCCTCGTTTCAGCTTACACTCCGCTGAACCAGCAGTCGGCCTTAGCAAAGCCACGGTTGAATTCTACAGCCGGAACCGTTGGCATCACCACCACAAATAGCAAGACGCCTTCCAAGAAACCTAATTCTGTTACCACCGAAAATCAAGTCAACTCTGCAAGGTAAAACCACATACAGCAGCGCAGTCTCTCGTCCCTAATAAGTGAACCTGATTTGATTATATGCTAACCATTTCGGAAAGACATTACGTAGAGCATTAGCAATTATAACGTGAGATGAGTGTGGGCTTGATTTGAAGTCTTAATCTTGTGACAGTGGAACGTTCCGCTTAGTCTCTTTGTCTTGTTTGATCGTGTTGTAATGCACAAATACTGCTTTTGATTTCAGATCGGAGGATAGTGCCCTTGCGGGATATCATTTAAGCTACGAAGTGAAAAAGCTAATGTATGTGAATACTAACGCAATTAATTTGATACTTACAAAAAAAGGAAATCAGCACACGTAGACTCTGTAGTTGCCGTTGCCATCGCTTGTCAGTCTTCTCGGGCTGGAGTGATACTAGTCTTTTAGTGCTAGTAAAATGTCTGAATCGTGGTAATCCAGGCGGCAGCTTCCGAGTGGACTTGTGCTTTTGATTCAAAACCTTTTTATACAGAAAGCTGGTGTTTACAACACAACTTAATTTTCAGGCCCACTAGTCGGTCATCAGCGGGAGCTAACGGTACGAGCAACAACGGTCTTGGTGCCGTGGGCATTGCAGATGACCAGGCCAAAGATTTTGATTTTGAAAAGACGGAAATGAAGTACGACTCAACGGGGATGTTCCACTGGTGCCCGGCGCGCTCCATCGAAGAGTGCATACTGGATCGAAACCAAGCTGCCATGACCGTCCTGAATGGTCACGTGGTTGTGTGCTTATTCGCTGACCCTGACTCACCTCTCATAGGACTGCGGAACCTTGTGATGCCCCTTCGAGTCCTCGAACTTTCATTATCATGAGCTCAAGCACGTGGTCATAGTTGGGTCTGTGGACTACATTCGCCGAGAGTGGAAAATGCTTCAAAACCTCCCGAAAATCTCCATTTTGAATGTAAGGCGTGCCGTCAGACAAAAGATGCTTTCCTGCTTTAAAGTCATTCCGGATACTCCTAAATGAGAAAGACGGTTACCACCGCGGTACTTTCCAGAAACTAATCGTCTCATTTCTGTTTCCAGGGGTCTCCGCTCAGCCGAGCGGATTTGAGAGCAGTGAATGTGAACTTGTGCGATATGTGTGTGATTCTTTCTGCCAAAGTGCCATCTAACGACGACCCGACTCTCGCAGATAAAGAAGCCATTCTTGCCTCTTTAAACATTAAAGCGATGACCTTTGATGATACCATCGGTGTTCTTAACGACCAAAACGCAGTAGGTAGTGGAGAAGAGCGATCCAGTCCTCTTGGTAGTCCAATTGTTCTTCAACGGAGAGGCTCCGTGTACGGGGCAAACGTGCCGATGATTACAGGTAGATTCATGATACCGTGCTGCAAAAATTTGAAAGGTGACGAGCTCCAGGAGTGACGCTATATTTCCTTGTTTTTTGTTTGCACCACAGAGCTTGTTAACGATAGCAATGTTCAATTTCTGGATCAAGACGACGACGATGACCCTGACACAGAACTGTATCTCACCCAACCCTTTGCCTGTGGTACTGCGTTTGCCGTTTCCGTCCTCGATTCTTTAATGTCTACCGTAAGGACTTTCTCTGATGTGATTTTTTGTGCGTGTAGCCATCACCACCAGACCTGGTAGACGGTTGCAGACGCGGTTGAAAAATGATCAGTGGGATGAAATAAACAGATAAATGCTCCAGCAGGAACTATTATGAGGTTGGCGGAAAGGAAATGGGCCAGGATGGAGCCCACGAAAGGGAATGTTAGGACAAGAGAAATGTCAAAATTTTGGAATGATTGATCATGTCGTTGAAAGGAGCTAGGGAAGAAACGCTTACATGTTTTCTCCACATGTCTCTTCCTCTGTCTCGTGGACTCTCAGTTCCATTTGTGAAGAGTAATTTATCTTGAGACAGGGAAATAGCTGAAGATGCGGTGAATGCTGCGCCATCTTTCACGAGCGTTATTTCCTACAGAGCACTGATTGATCAGCTCGCAGAAAATGAGCACGAAGGTGAGGGTGATAAATGAGGCTTTTCTCAAAGATAATCGTGGGTTACCGATGGGTGTTTTGCCAAACAGGAGTTAATCTATCTGGATTCTCCGGTGGGAGTTCGGAGACAAGGGCATGCTTTTTCCCAGCTCTGCGAATCCGCTCCCGCCGTCAGAGACAGGAAAGTTAATTTGTAAAGGAGAAAGATTGATTGACGTGATTGGTCGGGTGGTGAAAGGAGATAGTGATGATGTAAAGTATTAGTGAAATCGCTCCACACAAAACTTGTAATGACTCCTTTATGCGTTCCAGACATATTTCAACCAAAACGCTCTCACTCTCATCCGCTCGCTAATAACTGGTGGAGCCACTCCAGAATTAGAACTGATTCTAGCGGAAGGGGCGGGACTTCGGGGAGGGTACAGCACTCCGGAAACGTTATCACATCGAGACCGTTGCAGAGTGGGTCAGATCTCACTCTACGATGGCCCTCTTGCTCAATTCGGAGAGGGGGGCAAATATGGCAATCTCTTTGCTGCTGCTCTTCGACAATACGGCATGCTCTGCATAGGCCTATACAGGTTACTACCTATGTAAATATGCCTCCTTTCCTACTTATTCTCTTACAATCACCACTATTCTAGTAATCTTTGAGGTGGCTGAAGGGAAGTAGATTCACTTTATGTTCTATACGTGCACAATGCACTTTTTATACTCTAGTCATAAAAGTCGTTTTTCACTCCTTTCACTCAACGACCGAACTCTCCCGCGCTGTGGATGTCAGAGCAACGCCTCCAGCTCCAATTACATAGAAACAGTTGTCTAATTGGACCTGTCTTGTTATCACCTCCATGTGCTCTTTGAATCCATCAATCCACCATCGGCGATGGCTCTCCCATCCTTCACAGCCACGGAGAGTGAGTGACTGGAGGGAAAAGAGTGTATAATTTAGAGCAAAAGTTTTCAAAAATTTGAAACGCACTTACTAAATTACTAATTCCTTTCTAATCAACTTGTTCACTTTTCTGACATCACCGTGAGCTGCATATACGTACGCACACTTAGATGTTTGTCAGCTTGTTTGTTCACACTCTACCGCTCAACTTGATCTTGATCCGCCATTTACTTTACCTGTCTGTCACTCTCTTTCTCTCTCACTCTGTCTTCCTCTTGGCTCTCTGACTAATGGTCGCTTCCTCTTGTGGAAATGACAAAATGCTGACAATTCAATCGTGCTAAAAGCCAACCTTTAGTCTCCCACTATACCACATTGGTAATTTAGTATTTGCATATCAGGTTTTTTACGACTAGAAAAACTCAACTTTTTAGTTTCCTTTTCATCAGGTACACAGTAGATTCAGTGTAGATTTAGCAGCCCCTCACAAGTGCCGCAGGACTGGAGCACTGGCAGTGGCTTTTCAACGTTCGGTCTCAGAGGTTGAGTCTCTACGGTTTTATAGCCTTATGGATCTCTTCCTGGTGTTCACTCCACTACTAGCTTGCATCTATTGAGTGCAATGCTACAAAAATTCGAGTTTGTCTTCATGTTAACGCCTCGATACTCTTCCTCCATCAACGTCGTTTCAATCATATTCCATGCTATTCGTGCACAGCGCACCTCTAGCCGAACGTTGAAAACATATTACTTAACCCAATTAGTACGAGAGGTCTATTCTATCCCAACTGAACCAAAACTTGATACCACTTCCCAAATCCCAAAGGCTTAGTGTAACACCCTGAGGGGAATTTCTTGCAAAATAGACGCAATCCATGCAATGAACTTGGACAGAAATTTTCCTGCCTAACCAGTTTGTATTTACTTTCTCATACTAAAATACCCGAGCTACCAGCCATTGTTGAGAAAGATTCATGAACGTTTTTTCATTCCCTGAAGAAATCCCATAACTTTCACTTACCCCAACATTTTTTTGAGTACTGCGGCCTCTGTCCCTTAAGTGTAAGTATCTACACAGAGAATCCACCTGCAGGCTCCGTACACATTCTTTAGGTTTTTTTTCACTACTTTGTCATGCCAATTGTAGCCCTAGCAAGCACTTTTTGGCCACAGTATTTCAGTGTGTGTTCTTTTGAAAGAGTTTGTTCCGCGAGTACTTTTCACTTTTTGCCGCTGTCTGTGTGTAAACTGAAAATAGAAACTGTAAAGATAAAACGTTTTTTCGTCATCTGTCGCATATACACACCCTCAACTTTTTATCAGTATATACTCTCGACTATTACTGCTTCTTCAAAGCCTAGTTTTTGAAGAGTTAAAAAAACGTCTTATTGTTATTAGATATTCTCTTTTAATGACTTTAATTGTCTTTCTACTACCTACAACCACATGTATACTATTTCTCTAATACTCTCTGGATCTCCAACTCGTTGCTAATTGTGGATGTTTGCAACAGCTTGAACAGCCATGTAAAGACGAGCAGTTAGGCGAAACTGATTGTATTGTTCAAAGAGTTTGTTCTTATGATTCTTAACTGTCATTACCTTTGCTTCCTCTTGTCCCATCCAGTCTCTTGTAAAAGCGATATAATCAAGCTCCTCGGATGACCTTACAGCCCGTACTCATACCCCAGAAAGTAACAACTGTTAGTGCTCCAGTTCTGCAGGGTGAACTATTCTGTTGGCTTTATGCGATTCACGTGAGGTTTTTGTCGCAGGTTCCGGGACACGTCGTCGTCTCCTGATGCCTCCTCAAAGCGCTACGTGATAACAAATCCTCCTGATGATTTCACAATGTTACCTACGGATCACGTAAGTCATCACATGGCATTAAACTACGAGACCCGAGTCGTTCCCCCGAGTTACTCATGAAATTGATGAAATCCTCAGGTATTCGTCTTAATGCAATTCGATCCTGGTTTGGAATACAAACCTAATCGTGGAGAAGGAGCTTTTCCGGCTACTGCAGCCATTCAACCAGCTAATCAGACTGCCGCACCCGCAGCGGCCACCACCGTTTCCAAGGATGACCCGTCCTGACTATTACTCTGTAGGGCTTTGACTGAAGGCCCTTACTCCTACATTTAACATTCCGATCTGGCAATCTCCTCCGACGCTGTCTCGTCATCTTTTCAACAATATCTTGTTTTGAGTCACGGTCACGTCATCGCTCTGCAGATGCACGTCTTGAGCCGAAAAATCATCCGCGTACATGCGTTAGTTTATACAACAGCCACGTGCATTCTATAAAAATAGACCTTGTGTTGTGTCACCATAGATTCTTCTTTCCTTCTTTCGAATCTTATTCTACATACAGCCGTTTGATACATGGTAAATAGATGATGCAGTAGCTCCAACTCAGGTCACCTGGTGGCACTTGATACGTGATTTCACTGAAATTAGTGTGATTTTTTATTCGGAGTTACTCACGATAACCGAGAGTTGAACAGCCTACAAGAGTTGAAATGACAAATTTGGTATATGCCTTGTTACACTTAAAGTTTTTATTATTAGTGTTCTTCTTACACTGGATATGTGTCGCATGTGTCGCAATTAGCATCTGCTGCTTAGGGCAAGATACCGAAACTAAAGAAACAGTTGAGAGAAGAGATCCATCGGTGTGTTTCCTGTACGAGGAAGTGATATCGCACTGTAGAACATACACAGTGCCTGTCTTCAGTGAGAGTTCCTACAGGTGAACATTAATTAACCATTATGGCTAGGGTCAAGCTGGGAATGCGAACTTTTGACTATTCCGAGCAGGGACTTAGATAGACAATTTTCATAATGAAGCTAAGGTGCTGAATAACGTGTTACGAATCGCAAGTATTATTATATGACTCAAATCTTCCAACTATCACGGTTCATTAGTCTACCATAGTTTGCTGTATGTCAATGTAGACATTTATACGTGTATAAAAAATTACACCTTGGTGCTAAGCGCAGTTTTTTAGCCACTAACATTAAGATTAGGCCAGGCCAGACTTAGGGAGTTTAGGCAGGGTAAAGTAAATGCGATCTTAGACCTCGACTTTCTGTTTCATCAGAGTTGAAACTGGTACAGCTTTTCCGTTGAGGTCATGTAGCCGGTGCATCATCTCTGCGCAGGTTCGTTCAATGAGTTGGTAATGTAATAAACGGAGTCATTACAACGTTGGCCACGCCGCATGCTTGCGGCTTTGAGCCACCAACAGTTTCTTCTCTTAAACGCCCTTAAGTTTCTCAAAAACTAATGATGATCGTGTCTTATCAACTGTGTCTATGATTCTCCGTCTCTTATATTACTCTATTTGACGTGAATGTTTGGTAACGTTTCTTCTACAAAACGCAAGGATGAGATGCGCATTTCCTCTTGCAGAACTATAACAAGACTCGAACCGATTAAGCTAGAATTATAACTACTTTTAAATCTAAGCAGTTTCCAGAGCAACGACTCTGCTATTCTTCTGGTGACACTTAGTACCTGAAATATGGTTTTCGTTCCCGGTGTTTTCCAATTCGCAATGAGCAGGCTTTATCTTACACGCTCCTTGTTTTCGAGTCCTGATGCTCAATCCGCATTAAGTGCAGATCTTGGACTTTTCAATTCATAGTAGCTTTTGCTCCTTCCAGATTTCAATTACATAAAATCTTTCTTTCTTATAGGAGTAAATTCCACCTTTTTATCCGGCTACCGTATAACATTTTCAATAAGCTCTCAATATGTAAAATGCACTGAATTTTTTCAATGGAGACAATCCCTGGATTCAAGGAACTTGTGAAACATTGCCACTTTCTCGTTCAAGATAATTTTTGAAAAATCT
>VRMD01002955.1:0-11972 GCA_009872375.1 Sminthurides bifidus | reverse complement strand
TTCGTTCATCCTTGATGAGCAGGATGTAACTTGTACATCTGTAATCAAGGTGTGGATAAAAGTTATAAATATTTTTTTCTCCCTGCTAATACATACGATAAAGTTTATACTTATGATGTTATCATTTGCTCTGATAAGCTTCAGATTATTAGGCCTCGGAGTGGAGTAGCAAGCAGGAATGATGGAGAACGGAATACGGGCCTCGGATTTGGGAAAAATCAAGCGTTGCCTAAATAGGGATTAATGGAAGTAAAAACGAGGTTGTCATGATCAACGTGGTGATGTGAAAGCATGTAATAGATGGAGTGTATAGTTTCCTAAAAGTCTTTAATTGCCTGGGAGCAATAAAATTTCATGATGGACACACGTATATAAACTAAAAGTGTTGTAATTACGGGTAGGAGGGAAAGAGCGAAAGAGAGACTGCCAAGATGGAGAAATTCAACATGGCTTATATACTGTCCAGGAATTTAATGGCACCTCGGTAAATAAGGCCGCGTTATTTATTTTTCCTGAACTGAATTCATGATGAGAGAATCCGCCACGATTAGAGCCAGGTATCTTGTTATAGCCGTCCTATTCGTTTACTGGTGTGGTGTAAATGTCTGGCAATGGAGCTCCGAAAGGGAATTCACGGCCTGGTGAAGGTAAAATATCGTAGCTAGAGTATAAGGTGATACTGGAGTGTAAGACTTGTCTTGGAGTATAGAACACAGGAATACCAAGCATTGTCTGGAACATCTCCAGGGACAGAGTTTCCTTTCAAGACGTAAGATGAGACGAAGGATAGAATGACAGTAATGAGGCGTTACGTGCCTCTCGGTTTTACTGGGGGCAATAGCCATGCTAAGTAGGTGATAAAAATGTAACTGCTTGGCATTTACCGAGTTTAGAATCATGTTCGAGTGCAGTGGCTTGAACAAATTCGGTTATTGTAATCATGACGGCTGGCTGAGCATCCTTCGCTTACTTTAGTTTTCATTCTTCGTGCATACGGTCCGATTTTGCAGTTTCCGAACCGCTTTGTTTTTAACTTAAATTGGAACTCTTAGTCAGATACCAGCCTGGAGGAATAGGCCGTCCGTCGACTAGCTGAATTCGTTGTTACCTTGTTGCTATGGAAACAATGTTAAGGTTTGTTTCCGATTAAAATCACACCAGACGGAATGGTCTCTTAAGTCTCCTGTGTCTTAGTTAGTTGGACGTCTGGGAAAGTGGACCAAGTCTAAGTCACTTAACCAAGCATTCTAGAATCTATGGCAATGAATGAGGCAAAGTAGGCCGACGCTTGCTAAGCCCGAGTCTTGTCTCTATAATCCATGTTATTAACAGCTATTAAAGTATTTTATTTGTCGATAGGCACGTACCAAAGGGAGCTAGGAAGGGTGCTAAGCATAGCACAAGTAGTCGCAGACAGCCAGGATAAGAGTAGCCTCATTGAGCCGAGATTAAGAGGAAGATCGGACGGCTATCTTAAGAACGGCGTAATTTACTCAGACTGACGGCAGGGTAATTATGAGGATCAGGGTTCATCTTTACCACGTCCTACTTTACACTGCATTAGCATCAAAGCCTCGATTGCCGTAGTGTGAGAGTGTTAAAGATTCCGTTTATCCCGCCGTTTCCTTCTCTCTTCCTCCAGTCTGCTTACGTAATGCGTAGCCCATGCATGAAGATTATAAACATTTTGTTACTGTCAGCCGACAAAATGTAGCATGTCATAAAGCTGGCAATTTCCTCCAGCTCATCCTTGTCTTGGAAGCGACCTGATGGTCTTACGATCTTGATGCCAGACTGTGTAGAGATATACAAGAGAAAGAATGGATACGACGTTAGTAAATTCTGTTTAAATTCAGACAACACCAGGCAATAATGCCTTGTATATGGAGGATTGCCATGTTATAAAAGCGATCGTTAGCTGTGTTCATTCCTAATTTGCATCCAGGATTGTTTGCAGGATTTCTGTTTCAGCATAGCTTCACTAGTCACATGTTTGAAGACAGCAACATTTTCAAGCTTCCATCATGTGGGACTTGTGCTTTTCAGCGAGCAATAACTCATCCTCGTCGAGTTTGTAAACGTTAGCCGTTATTATACGTTTGCAGATTTTTCTACCTGGGACGAGATAAGTGTTGCTTGCACACGCAAGCGGGTGGACCCGCAGCCAAGTCAAGGCCCACAAGCTCATCAACCCGCCGTTTGCTCACAAGTCGCATGTTTTCGCCGGGTATTGCATATTCATGTAATGGGGGTTGTGGTGCTGGTAATGATTATTTATCGCCTGAATGACGGCTCTATGAAATAAGAGATGATCTTTTGTGCACGTCGGGTCTGACTTCTTGAATACCGTCTTACGTTCACAAGTCGTCTTCTTTTTGCGTTTTCAGTAGCTGCTTGTATTCAGGGGGACGAAAGGGAAAAGAGTTGAAGATGCCGGTTTCAGGTTTGCAATTGCAAGCCCTGTCATTCCTCTACCTCATGGTTGCTCTTCTCCCAACTGGTCTTTGTTTTACCCTCGGTGTCGGAACGGCAGTCAATTTAGATGAGGTTGGAAGCAGGATTGAAGACATGGAAGACTGCAGGCACGTAACGTTAGTGAGGAATATTGAAGGAGAGATACCAGGAGAGGCATACAGTTAACGGGGATGAGGGAAGGAAGGAGGTGCTGAGGAGAAAGTGGTAATCTAATTTTGCAAGATGGCTTCATGATTATGATATTAAGGAAGAGATGATGAAAGATGTGATTGAGGCAGCAGCCGGCCGGAGTTTGCCGTGGCAATGATCGCAGTTCATTTACGCAACACGATCATGATTATAACATAACCACGAAGGTTGGCTCCCTTCTTTAATTGAGTAGGAAAAATGTGAGGAGAAGCTGCACTTGTGGAATTGGAAATTGAGGAAATAATGAGATTGAGCCGCGGATAATTTGCATCTCAAGCCCATGATTCCAAGTCCCTTAATAAGCTTCTTTAGCGTCCGCCAGGTGTTCCTAGTTTCCTTGCCACACGGCATGGTAGCTCGCCTCTGTCCAGTGAGAATCAACCAGAGCTATGGGCTTTGGCTTGCGCATCAGTTTGTGGATTCTCTGGTTATCCTCTCTGGACTTGTCCGAGATCTCACACCTGAGAAATTCCAATGATCAAATCTTCAGTTCCGAAAGGCAAAACCTCAACGGCCTCGACCAAGCAATGCATCTCGGATTTAGTTTGCTTTACGTCACTTTGACGAGTGCCAGCTTCATGCAACACGCAACCAGAAGTTACGCAAAGCAGAAGATCTTGCAAAGAATCACAGGAAAGGTAAAAGGCTGTCATGTGACTGGTATAAATTTTGGACATTTTCTTCGAAATCCGGAGGAGGAAGATGCATCTCCATCCCCTACTCCACGGTTTCCATATGCACAGACGCACGATGAGGAAAGGGAGTTAGCGTGAACTAGCGTAGATTGAGTCGTTAAGCGGAGGCTGTTATCTCACAGACGCACCGTGAGGAAAGGGAGTTAGCGTGAACTAGCGTAGATTGAGTCGTTAAGCGGAGGCTGTTATCACGTTGACTTTTTGTGATGATGCGGAGGATAATGGCATCTCCGAGGACGAGGAAGAGCACCGAGAGCTAGAGAGAGAAAGAGAGAACCAACAACAAAACAAGCTTAGTAGCTTAGAAGACAGACACGCAAGAGAACATAAGCTCGACATAAGCTTGGGCATCCGACAACATTTTTACAACCGGAAAGGTGAGCTTCACGCACAAAAACAACCGTGTCTTCCTTATACTTAGCTGTGGTAGCAATGTGTGGAAGCTAAACAGGACCAGGGACAGCCAGGCATTATCCTTCACCACGAACTTGAGGCACTGGCAAAGTTAAAGGAAAACTCAAGACTGGGGCGAGCACAGTTGGTGAGGCGGTGGTGAGGCTGATTATTTCGTCTGGTGATTTAAATATGCAGGAGGAGAAGATGAGGTTGTGAAGAAGACGGAGATAAATTGTTGCCAGCCTCACTTCATAATGTATAAGTCGGCTTAAATTTGTGGTGGATGCTGGAAAGGGTTGATTGCATCAAGGGGTGAGATATGAGATAATGTTGATACTTGAACTTGGATTCCGTATTTATGACCAGCGATTCTTCACAGGCGTCATTTCTAAGATCGAGCCTTCATCTTCCCGTAATGCACTGTAACGTATCTTTTCTTCCCGGAGTTGAATCCGGTTTGATCTTAGAACAAATTCTGATAAGGACAAGCTTTGGGATAGTAGCATATCGATGAAAATCCAAGACTTTTTTTCTAGCCTTGTAGCTGTTTGAAATCTGGAGCTCATGGTTGAATATCATCACCGACTTTTTTTATCCAGAAATGCATCAAGTATCAGGGTTCGTGCTGTCGATAGTCGGTAATCAGTTCACAACGGGGTCATAATCAGCGGGCTCTTTTGGTCCAGAAAATAGTAAATCCCCGGAGTTGAGATCAAGTTGGAATGAGGCTTTGAACGACTATTATTGATGAAGGGTTCTGACGAAACCAAGGCTATGATAATGGAGAGTTGATGACGTAGATGAATGCAACGGTACTTGGGAAACTTGAGCGTGATTCCTGGCAGACATGCACCACCGACCGGAGTGACGGTACATTGCGCTACAAGATGAAAGATTCTGACAGATCGAGTTGAAACTTCATAACATGTTAATCTGTTTCGGATCGCTTTAGAAGAGCCGGCAGTAAAATTAGTGTGATGAAGCGTGACGCAGGTTTTCATCACCGCGTGAGCGTGAGCTGCCGTCCCCATGTACAGTAACATAACCATGTACAATTTTCAACATGGTGGTTGGGTCCCTCCAGCCGTTGTTGTGGTACAGACTACTCATAGTTTTGTTTTACCCTAAAATTCATTTGTTGTACTCTTAGCACCAACTCATGGGTATGCATGCTGTCTTGTAGTCGTTTAAAGGAACATGCTCGTGTTTGCACCACACTAGCAAATGAACTTGATGATGGCTGTTGTAGTCAAAATGGTTTTTTAAAGAACCGTGTTAACGGAGCACATGGCAGGCAGGCGGGCGGATTGAGCTGAATTATCCTTGTTTTGGTTGCTGGGATGGTGCCAAACTTGCGCGATTCACGGTCGGCTACGTCTCTTGTTTGAAGTGCATCACTGGAGGAGATACTTCGTTAAACCTGACCGATACCTAAAATACTCGAGTATTAGAAGAACTGTTCCAGCATCATGCAGTACATCGACCAACTTCAGCTCAACAAAAGGATGGATAGGAAGACACAAGGGTGAACTTTCACATACGGTAGGATACGCACTACCCTGGCATTCTTTTTTACCGGTGGAAGAAAGCCTAGACCATATCCGAGGTGGTTTCAGTTTCGGTAGGACTCGAAGGAGAACCCGGTACAGTACAGTATCTGTTACCACAAGTGTGGTTTCATTTAAAACGATCCTTTGGTACTATTGAAGGTTAACATTGCATGTTAAAGAACATGTATTGACGTTATGTAGAGGTGCATGCAGGAACCCAAATGGAATTGGCCCGCATATGTCCGCAATGTGGTTGTCAAGTGGTGGTTTGAAAAGGTTTCTCTTGTTTTGGAAAATAAAGCGTGAAGATTGAAAAGTGGCTATGGGGAGTGTAAAAAGATGCCCAGCTGGTATAAATTTTCGATCGTTTTTTTTTCCTCTATCATGAGAGATGAGAGAGCGGGGAAAATATATATTATTAATCTTCTCTCTCTCACTATGCTCTCTATGCTTTCGATCCAGGAGACTATGCGTTCCTACAAAACATGCATGAGATATTGAGCCGACCAGCGGTGGATCACCGCTGCTATCATGACATGGATGTGTCTGATGTTAGAAAGCGGGACTAAAGGATTGCTCCGCGTTCAAGGATTCAATCATGTTTGAAAACAAAAGTTTTTGGAAATACACACGTTCCTTGGATTTCCTTCAACTTTTTTCTGTCAGAGTTGTCATTCTGTCCATCTTTTTCCGGAGGAAAGTTTCAAAACTTTTCATACTCGTAGGAGAGCTGAGAAGGAGTCTAGGTCCTGGGTGGTGGTGGGAAGATTTTCTAAATATTTTCAGTGAGAGGCAAATAAAATATATTGCTTGTGCGTTTGACCGTAAGCGGAGGATGAAGACAATAAATGTCTCTGGATATTGAAATTCCTTCGGAATTCGGTCACAGGATCAGTTATGCAAGCTGTTTCATGATGACTCGGTGGAAGATTTCACGTGAATTCCTTCAAATATCATTCTTTCCTGTCGTAGTGCAATTCGTTTAGTGTTTGCACAAGTAGAAGTAAGAGTCAGAGCAAAGACAGGAGAACAAAATATTCTGCACAGATCAAGTACATTTTGCCAGCTCACATGTTCCTTTATCTTTCCTTCACTTCGGAGGAGGAGGAAAAGGAAGAGGCTAGATTTGGAATTTGAATTGGAGGAGTTGCAAACGGGACGGATTCCTTGTTCGATTTGAAACGCTTGCTTGGCTTGAATTTCAAGTGGTGGTAGTGAAATCTGCCTGGAAGAACATAGGAAATGCGGATGGATTCCATTTTTGATGAATTCGTGCCATTCTTCGGGAGCCATGGCTTGATCTCCTGACACAGAGCTGATGGAGAATACATCCGATAAAAAGGCTTAAGTTTTACTGCAGATCAATGGTTGATGGATGGTCGCGAAGTGGAGAAATTTGCACAGGTAGCCATGCCAAGTTACTCGGACTGATAGGAAATTTCAGGGCATGTGTTAGGCCTGCTCATAACTGCGGTCCTAAGAGGTAATATTTTTCCTACTTTTTAGTGCCGGATGAGCCATTTGCTGTAATCTGTATCTGAAGAAATGGTATAAGTTGTTGGAACTATTTCAGCTGAATTTTTATCTTCGATCTCAACAGAATGCTAGTTAATTTTACTGTTTTATTCAATTACAATTGTCAGCGGTCAGTTATGGGACCGATGAGTGAGATGGTATTAGGCAATTACTCTTATTCTTCCACAGAAGCTTTTTCCGATGCCTGCTTTGCCGATAATCACAGTCGAGTCTAGTCACTGACTCTGTCCTCACTACCATCTCTGTTACACTCTCCTTCTTGAATTTGGACCGGAGGTTTTGCTACTCGATCCCTGAGCTACGTGAACTGTGAACGGAGAATAAGTGAAACTGCATTTTAAGTACTGGCTGACAGCCAATGTGTGAATCGGACCTAGTTTCAGGCCGGAGGAAGTGGCCATAAGGTGTGGAATATTTTCCCAAAGCCGTGAGCCACTATTATGACATACGATGATGAGTTCATCAAGTCTTTCTTGATGACCTTCCCAAGTCATCTTTTTATGCACGGCTTTGACGGATCGAGCGGCGTGGTGTTGTCTTGGCATTTCCTTCTCCTCTGCCTCTCATCCACGGCTCTTGTTCCTCATTTCCCGTCCGCTCAAATCCGCCCTTTGTAGCCGTAAACTTTTGTAAGTTGTGGTGCACATCATTCAGTTTTCTGCCCCTAAATCTCATCAGCATTGCATACCTGGCTGGATTGCTGAAGAGGAAGAGGAGCGAGGGCGAGGGAAGCACGGGGTTCTTCCAACTTGTCCGATCCAGCATTCTCCTCCTGTCTCGAAAGCTCTCCAAAGGAAATGGCCGGCTGACTCGTAGAAATATTTAAGAGGATTCCGTCCGTCCTCTTATTTCTTACTTCTCCAGAACAAGAGGATCAAGATTCTTGATGCGGAGCGAGCTGAGCTGAAATTCGACTCAGTCAATGGAATTAGTTATAGTTTGAGCAGTAACCTTCCGTTCAAAGACCATGCTACAAGATTAATGAGAGATGCAATTGCAAGGGGGAGCTCGCCTTGGGATTACGACTCATTTCTCTCTTGTACACTCAGAATCCAATAGTAGGCCCGTCTCATTGTCAGGAATTAGAGAATGAGATTCTCATTTATGCATAAAAATTTACGGCCGCCAGTAGGTCCTGGTAAAGCCTGAGCTTGGTCTACTGATGGTGTTCAGTTCTTGGTGTGGTGGTGGCAATGGCAGTGGCAATGACGGGTGGTGAATGCCTCTGCTTTGTCATCTTGATGATCTCTGAGACGGAGATCATGCGATTGAACCAGGTCCACGACCACGACCTACGAATCACACTTTTATGGGTGAGATCAAACTGGAGATGATTTTTCAATCCTGGAGGCTTTCCTTTGGTCCCATGAGCTGCAATGTGGGCTGTGAAATAGTGAAAATGCTCCTGCCAACACTTTCATTCCGCCGAACTGCAGCTGTGGTTTTCGAATTTCAATACGGACACCCTGGAGAAGGGAGGTTCTTGGATTCTTGGCTTGATTGTCTGGCTGATTCATGCGGATTGGAACGGACTGTTTTATCGCTCCACATGTGCATGTACTTGAGTGCAAGCACATTATTCAAGTTATTCATGAAATTGGAGATGGAATCGCGGAGCAATGCCGCGGCTTCAAATGCTGAGCTGGGATGAAGAGCAATAGCTGGGAGTGGAAGATGGAGAGGATCGAGGTTCTCAACCAGCTTGTGCCCAGTAGCTCGATGCTTGATTAATCGTAAAGAGGAGTTACAAAGTGCAACAAGATTGAGAAAGTTTTCTATGAATTTGAAAAAAAAATTAAGATGATATTTTGATCCGATGCCGAGAGTAAGTTAACTCGGCCTTCCTAATCAACCCGCTATGGTGAGCGGTTCAAAGTTTATGGTTTGCTTGATTAATCGTAAAGAGGAGTTACAAAGTGCAACGAGATTGAGAAAGTTTTCTATAAATTTGAAAAAAAAATTAAGATGATATTTTGATCCGATGCCGAGAGTAAGTTAAACCGGCCTTCCTAATCAACCCGCTAGTGAGCGCTTCAAAGTTTATGGTCCAGTTTTGAATCGGATTGAAACCTCTTGCGAGCTCGTGAATGGCGAGATGATTGGAAGCCTTTGTCTGGAAGAAAAGGAAAGAAGGTTGGAAATTATGTTGTTTTAAATTCATCTTTCCGACAGCCGCGTTTCCTTTTCTTTCTTCTCGCTCCGGCTCGAGCTTGTCTAAGCGGAACATAAGAAACTCTCAAAACTGTTTTCTCCTGGGTAGTTTTTCATCCAAAAATGATTTCTTAATTAACGGATCACAGCACCACTCCGACCTAAGAGGTTGAGTTTACAATGCGATGGAACAATGGCGGCAATGAAGATGTTACATGAAGTAGGGATTTTTATTGTTGCTTTTAGATGCTTGGATCGCAAGGTTTCGGTCCGAAACAAATACTTGTACAAATCATTCTGCTTCATGCAAAAGTTATAAAAGTAGTGACGGTATCGCCGAGTTTCAATTAGCTGAAAGCGTTTGGCGACGAAAAAAAAATTAAATTCAAGAAATGCAGTCTGAGATGCCAGCTATAGAACGGTGTTTTAATTTTGTATGACAGGTATTGGACAAATTTGATGCACTATTAAAAAGTGTTGTATTTCATCAAAAACGCTGAAGTTCGCTTTCTGATGTCATTGGATCAGTACTAGACATCAATTGCAGCAACGACGATTCATTTGCCTCGTAATAGAGTAATAACCAAGATGAGTGCATGAAGCGTCATGGAGATGATAGTTGCCCAGAGTGATGGAGCCGGCCTCATGGTGAAAAGATGTGTTTATTAAGAAGCCCTTGAGAAGTTCCCTTTCACGAAAACGCCTAGAGCGCTGGGGTGAGGAAGATTTCAGAATGCTTAGCAGTGCATACATGCTGGTGCCCTTAAGAATGAATAACTCAATTCCAAGGGATCCCACTGTCGATTATACAGCAGCCACGGTTCAGGAACAGGGGAGCTTGCCTCCTACTCTCATTCTCTCAAGGGACGGACCCTTGAGCTGGAACACAGCCTGTTATAATCTCCCGTTGTTCGGTGTTCTCATCCTCTAGTTTTTTGGTTTGTGGGAGGATGGAAGTAATAGATGCGAGATGGTTTAAGGCGAGAAATTTTTCAAAAAAAGATGTAGCTACCGCGTGAGCATTACTCTTGCTTCAAGGATCAACCCCGATATTACGTACGTCCGTACAGGAACTGGGAAATCTCATGCCGTATGTTCTATCTTTGTAAGGACTCCAGGGCCTTTATCCTACAATGACGCTTTGTTACCCGACCGAGAACTTCATATGAATGCAATATAATTTACAACATTCCGAGTGTGATGTCGGGTGTAAGCTTCAAATTGGAGGCAGCTCGGTCTACATCGCACCTGGTGTCAATCTCATTTACAAATTATCAGCTATTTCGGATTAACCGTACAAAATGGTTGGCAGGAGCCTGGTCCGATAGCTATGGGCCTAAAGAAGGTTATAAATATGACCTAAGCTAGAGTAAATAGAAGGTGTATGGTACGCTTCACTTCAGTGCCGTGTACCAATAATCCAGTGGTATAAAATAGATTGGTCGGGTCCTCTAAATAAGTTGTAGAAAGTTTACAACTTTCGCTTCAGTTCCCCCCTTCTGAAGTTGAGCAGATCATTATCCGTTTGAGAAATATAGTGAAAAATTCACAAGGGATAAATAAATGCTCGGTTGGATGGACAGACTGACGGCCGGAAAACGCCATTGTAAAAACTTGTTGGCAGGTACAAAAACTTTTGGGGTGTCCAAAAGGTACTTGTTTGTCGGGCGGCGGCAAAGAGTTCTAAATTTTCTCTCAGCTTACCATGCTACACGTTCAGTTTTTGTCCTGCTCTAGCCACTCGTACGTGGCATTTAGACCACTATTAAAGAAAAATATATTGTAATCTCCCCTGGAATTTATACGATCATAATTCTCTGGTGGTTGGATTCAAACAGGTTGAAATTCTTTCCTTTCTAAACTCCTGGCCGAATGGACTTTACCAAGTCCAAGAATTTTATCCAGTTTAAAAATTCACATGTCCAGAATTAACCTTTCTTAAAAATTCACCCATAACCTGTGGCTAGTTCAGCCTTAAACTCATTTGTTCAAATGGAAATGTCTTTATCAAGTACAAACTATAGGGCTGTAAACCAAGGCTTTAGGTGAAGCAAGCTGCAAAGTAATTCACAGACCCTTCATTCCAGGACGCCGGACCCTGAAAAGAAGGGAGGAAATTCACCTATAAAGGAAAAGCCATGCTGTACTTTATGTATTGCCACAGTTTTTCAAAAGAACACGGAAGATGAGTTTAGAGATTTTGTGTAAAAACTTGATGATTACGTGACTCTCGATATGTAAGTAAGGTGTGGGATTTTTATTGTAGCAGCGCGGAGATTTGAGGTTTATTAGGGTGTTGGAGATGCTTACCTGTTGGATACTTGTAGCTTTTTTGTTTCCCGTCATGTTCCACTGTGAGAGTTTAAAAGAAGCAGGGGATCCAGTCAAGCCTTACGACCGTACATACGTTAGCGTGCCTCAGCCATTCAAGTCATGAGTCAACAACAACAAAAGACTGGCTTCTTCTCTTCCATAGTAATGCCAGGCTCACAGGTAGTGTACGGCAACCTCCACCAGAAAAGTTGAGGAGTAACAGAAGAGCAAGCCGTAACAGAAGGCAACGAGTATGAGGAAAACAAAGCTCGAGTCAAATTTTCCGTGGAAAGCGCCTTACCTGGACACTCAGGTATACCTGGGCAAGAGTCGAGAGGGAATGAGTACTGAAGAGCGAGAGAGGCAATGTATAAGACACCGGACAGACAATTCGGATGAGTTGTGTGTTTATGAGAATCATATGGGTGAGCTTTATTGTTATAGATAAAGGTGGGAATTTACAGATTGAAAAGCAGCCCTGCTCATCGCCGCATTCACCAAATTCAACTCCATCTTCCTATACGTGTAAACATGGTCCATGCCTTTGTAGAGCAGACACTTGTGTATTGTTCCCCGCCAGTAGTGTCTGTACACATCGTGCCTTGGCCTATCATCTTCAGATCTGTAAATCCTCCGGTGTAACATCATCATCATTGTGAAGCCGTCC